>WOGN01011437.1:0-10025 GCA_015342105.1 Leptinotarsa texana
GATCATCTTTATAACTTTTAATTCATTCATTTTGCAGATCTCGATGTAAGAAGTTCTCTAGAAATTTTTATTGTAATTTTTGAATAGAATAAATTGTTTTTAAAAACGGTTTTCGACTTCAGAGTTACTTAACTTGCGCCCTACTCACGATTGGAAGACCGTGGGTTCGATTCCCGCCTCGACCAGATATTTTTCTAGAAAGAATTTATGCTGGGATGATTCTGCAACCCTGTTAGGAATCACACGTTGAAAGGTAAGATCTCGTTAGTACTTACCTCGCACAAGTTTCTCAACTTCTGAGAGTTGTCGTTAGTATGGGGACGACAGTTTATTAACGGAAAAACAGATTTTAAACAGATTTAAACAGAGCTCATAGATTGTTTCTGTTTTTCGTCCAAAAATCTGGCGCGAACTATTTTTTGAAAATATTGAAACGGAATGAAATGAAGTTAAATTTTATTAAATTGATGGATATAGCCGTTACTACGTGGTAGGAAATCATAATGAAGAAACTGCAGTTTCGTCCTATAAGGACATTTTCCAACATATACAATAAACTCCGTATAGGACGAAACTGCAGTAACGTTAGTTACAAATAAAAGTGGTAAAAAACATAGAAAGTTTTTTTTCCCTTTTTTCATTAAATTTTATTCTAAATACCTACGATGAGTTTCCGTAAACAATTTCTTCCTTTTGCACATTTCAAACTTTGTGTAACTTTTGATATTTTTAGAACCCTCTTTTGGTTGAAAATTACGACTTATCATGTTACCTAGTCTTCAATTCATACATCAATAACTCCGCAACCGGTTATCCAAATTTAAACAGAAAAGGTCGTTGTATAGATAATTGAAATACTGTTCGAGCAAAGGGTCACAAGATGTCCTTGAAAAAAAAATCCTAGCGCATAGAAAGTGACATAATTGGCTTTTTCATTAAAAATACTGAAAATGGTTCCTTTTCACACAAATTTTGCCGGACTTTGATAAAAGTTAAGCGAAGAGGGACTACATTCGACCACACTGTATAGATATTTAAAAACAACTGTCTTAGATGAGAACCTTTTGAAAAAATTGAATCATTTCACCAAACTTTGATGGACAATTATATAGAATGTGTGATTGACAAACTGACGTTATGCAGTGGCACTGTTTATAATTCATTCCAGAACCAATAACATCTCAGTTTCTGCTATTGTTAGGGATTTGATGAACCGCGCCTTTGCTTTGGGAACTATGATAGAATAATTGTTCCAAAATCTGGCTTTTATTTGATCACTTTTAATATAGATGATCGTCTTATTCAATGTTCACTTGATTTTATCTCAAGACAAATGATTATTCCCTTATATGTATTTTATTGTAATGATCATTATATAGCTGATAAATCCAGTGCTTCATTTTGTTAGGGACATTGCATTAGGATCAGTTCTTAGTATAGACCTGTACATTACATTTTCTTAGGAGTGCTGAATGGGAGAGCCTTGAACAACGTCTGACAAGTTTACATAAGAGGATGTACATTCCTTTGTGTTTGAAATATTTTAAGTGAGGCAGTCTTAAATTGACATTGTTGTTGGGTAGATCAATAAATAGAGTGTTTTATATTGTTGCTAGCCAGTAAGGCATCCCTACAATCTGTTTATAATGTCCCATTGAAATAAAATCTAATTTCCATAATTTAAATAAATAAATAAAAAATACATGTCGATGCACCCTTTTTAATAAATGAATTTCAGAGAATTTTGTCTGGAAAATTATTATGTTTATCAATACTTTTAACAAGTAACGTCTTCACAAGACAATTACTACAATATAAAATGAGTACTTCTTCATATGCTTAAATAAAACTTGATTTTTCCTTTTAATCAATTGAGAAATATTTCATCAACTCTTTTGATACAAGTCACATATAACATAGTTGAAGTGTCTGAAACAATTGCTCCAAATCGTGTTACAAACTGTCACCAACATCACATCAATCACTGAAACAATTATGGTAGAGTAAGATCTCAGGGCCACCAGACGTCACCAAAAGAAGGACATGTGGACGATTGAGTAGTGTTAGACCTAAGAAACTAAGAAGAACCTTTATACCAAATTGTAGCTTCTTAGGACTCACCAGTACGGAGAGACATAGATGAATGAGTGAGAGTTAAGTGAGTGACTTTCGCATGTATAATTATAAATATAGATGAAAACCAAAATATGCATTTCTTGGTGAAATTTTGATATAGTTTTGTATTATGTAAAGCAAAGCGAGTCAAATTTGACCTGTGGAGACTATATATCTGATAAATCTTCGAGACATGTTTCAACAATGAGCCCAGTAAATATGTTACATTGATTAGAGCATCTCGAGGTAGTATTTTTGTTCTGGTGTGTGATGAGTGTTTTCAACAGGTACACTTATAAAGATAATCCTAAAATAATCAGCTATATTTATTTGAAACGTATAATTTTCGAAATGTTCAATTGTACTAGTCTACAACAGGTCCAATAGTCCAAGATCCCAGGGCCATCAGACGTCACGTATTTTCAGATGAAGGAAATGGGAACGATTGAGTTGTGTTATTAGTATGTACTAAGAACGTATGCCTATCTGCTAGCTTGCTTAGACGTCCAATTTTCAGGTATCAGGTAATCAAGGTACATAAATACATTACTTACCTCACGTAAACTTTCCAAGGTGATTTTACGTATATTTTAGGCGATATCCAATACTCCCAATCGCCAATACTCCCAGACACTTTCCGTCGGCCGTATTGCTTTACAGACAATTTAAAGCTCCCAAAATAATTACTTAACTTTACGTAAATCCTGATGCCCCATTTTAATATATGTCCACCAGACAACTATTTTGAAATCTTTTACAAGAAGACAGACCGATCCAAGGGGCCAATCATCCCCTAAATTCAATTTTAAACGTCTGTGGATAGGAGCGCAAAGGCATTATCCACGGGAATGAGACTGAGTGAGACATGTATTAGGATATATTGACTTCTCTCTCTTTCTTTCTCTCACCTTCTTTGAGTTTGCTCATATCAATTAATTAATAATATTTTAAAAAATCAGGTAAATAATTAAAAATTTCCTTACAAAAAATTGTTCATTTGACTACAATAATTTTAGAATTTTATCCTGCAAGATGTTTTGATAAATTCAAAAAAACTTCAATTTTTTTTAAAGACATGTCAAAAACTCGATAGTGTTAATAAATTTATTGAATAACCGCAATTTTTTTAAATTATTTTCTTATTGGGAATTAATGATAAAAAAATACAAAGTAGAAAAATATAATCTCTCAACATTTCTAAGTAGTGCCTCTAATCTTTATTATCATTGTCATTGAGATTAGATAATTCACCATCCAACCAATCTTGATATTGAATATCCAAATCAACATTATCCTAGTTTCCTTCCACTTCCACTATAGGATAGATGGGCTAGGTATTGTTATAGAGTGGTTGTCGAATTAAAATCTTGAGAAGTAGATGCTTCTGGCTCAATACCTAGTTCGTATGTCTGATTCAACTATCTTGAAGATTTCACAGATGAATTTTCAGCAATATTTAATGATTTTTCTGTTGAGGGAGCTTTCTCGATTGATTTGTTTTTTGGTAAATAGTATTTTTTATTTAAGCCTGTAAATGACTTATAACATTGTCTGTGATAACCACTTTCGAATAATTCACACGATAAAACAACGTCTTTGAATTTAAGTTTATGTTCTATTCTATGTTTTAAAACTACTCGACATTTTCTTAATGTTTCTTTCCTGAAAAGTATTAAATTTACATTAGAATATTTACAAAACATGCAATTTTATGGAGAAGCCTATATATTTTTTTTAAACACTGCAAATATTTTTATTTTTGTCACACCTTGTTTCTGAAATCACAACTGCACTCAACGGTCACTGTTGATCACTGAACTGAATGCTTTTCTTGTGAGCAGTGTTGCCAGATAAGGAAATTAAAAATGCAGTCGCAATATTTGAAAAACGCGGATTTCCACCAAAAAAAGCGGAACTTTATATATAACATTTGTTTACATTGATTTTACATTCTTACTTCATATTTATGATACCTGATGTTTTTAATTGTTTATCTATAAACGGCAAGAGAACTTAAAAGGTAAAGAATACAAATAATAACATAGTTTCCCTTTTCCGATACGTTTATTATACCAGTCAGGTATTTATTATACAAGAATATTTTTTTAAAGATTCCTATAGAACCAACCAGAAGTTTTTGTTAGTATAGTTACTAATTTTTTGGTTCGATAGGAATATTGTAATCACTCCTCCTACCCATAGAGGCATTGAAATTGAATTCAGGGAAAGATTTTCTAATTTGTATTTTTTTATCATCAATTCCCAATAAATAATTAATTATTAAAAATGCTGTTATTCAGATGATGTGATGCTGTAGGTTTTTCCAAGTTTTCCTGCAGCTGAAAAAGCAAATGCGTCACTGGAATCAATGAAGTCGCCCCGGAGCGCCAATTAATTTTTATTGTTATTTCATAATTTGTATTAAAAAAAATGTATACTCTGTATTTGATAAATTTCTCAACACAATTGAGTTTTTGACATTTCTTTAAAAAAAAATTGAAGTTTTTGTGTATTTATCAAAACAGCTTGCAGGATAAAATTCTCAAATTATTGTAGTCAAATGAGCATTTTTTACAAGGAAATTGTTAATTATTTACCAGATTTTTTAATTCTTAGCTGACTTTTTTAAATATTATTAATTAATTGATCTAAGCAAACTGAAAGAGATAGAGAGATAAATCAATATATCTTAATACATATCTCACTTAGTCTCATGTCCGTGGATAATGCCCTTGCGCTCCTACCCACAGAGGTTTAAAATTGAATTTAGGGAATGATTAGCCCCTTGGATCGGTCTGTCTTCTTGTAAAAGGTTTCAAAATAGTTGTCTGGTGGACATTATTTCACATTATGAAAATGGAGCATCAGAATTTACGTGAAGTTAACTAATTATTTTTGGAGCTTTAAAGAGTCCGTAAAGCAATACGGCCGACGAAAAGTGTCTGGGAGTATTGGCGACTTATTTTAAAGGATATCGCCTAACGTGAAGTAAGTAATGTATTTATGTACCTTGATTACCTGATACCTGAAAATTGGCCATCTAAGCAAACTAGCAGATAGGCATGCGTTCTTAGTACATACTAATAACACTGCTCAATCGTTGACATCTCCTTCGTTTGAAAATACGTGATGTCTGGTGGCCCTGGGATCTTAGACTATTGGACCCTTTGTAGACGAGGACAATTGAACATTTCGAAAATTATACGTTTTGAATAAATATGGCCAATTATTTTAGCATTATCTTTATAACTGCACCTGTTGAAAACAGTCATTCCATACCCCACAACAGAACAAAAATACTACCTCGAGATGGTGGCCATTAGCTTTAATCAATATAACATATTTGCTGGGCTCATTGTTAAAACATGTCTCGAAGATTTGACAAATATATAGTCTCCACAGGTCAAATTTGACTTACTTTACTTTACATAATACAAAACTATATCAAAATTTCACCAAGAAATGCATATTTTGGCTTTTATCTATATCTATAATTATATATGCGAAAGTCACTCACTTAACTCTCACACATTCATCTATGTTTCTCCGTACTGGTGAGTCCTAAGAAGCCACAATTTGGTATATAGGTACTTCTCAGGTCTTAGATGTGCACTAAGAAAGGATTTTCAGATATTCCAACTGGGCCTTCCCCCGTGGAGGAAGAAGCGGCGCGTTTACTTATGAAAATTACTTTTTCATCACTGTTTCTCCATATCGCTATATTTTCGTCATTTACCCCGGAGCCGCGGGGTAAATGACGCGTTCATAAAATAAAGTTACCTTTTTCATCACTGTTTCTCCATACCAGTATATTTTCGGAGGCTGAAATTTTGTGTGTAGGTTCGTTTTATATTATGAATGTGCAATAAGAAGGGATTTTCAAATATTCCAACTGGGGAGACGGCCGCGGGAGAAAAAGGCACGTCCATAAAACAAAATTATCTTTTCATAACTGTTTCTCCATGCCCTTAAATTTCCGCACCTTCGCGGAGCCGGGGCGAGTTGATAGTTTTAGTATATAGAGTGGCGAATTTTATTGCTCAAACAGAATAAAGTTTGTTTTTCAAGTTACTTTAACAGCAAGATAGAGTTTAATCTTCCTCTTGAAGATGGTCACTTGGTGATCGAAACACGTGTCGAGGTGTTAAAAATAACAATTTGTTGTTGGGACTAGACCAAAGGTTCCAAACAGTGCATCATAATAAGATACAGTTAACGGTTCATTTTACTCAAATCAAATATATTTCACCTTTAATCAAGTCCTTCAAACAACCACGTTATTCGTTAATTTAGTCGTTTTGTCTGGATAATTCGCTACCATTAAAAATGGCATGGTTTCATTACCTGGAAAAGATAATGTTTTTTTTTGTTGAAAGTCTACAAAAGGGTGTGTTTCATCAGTTCGGACTTCCATTGTCTAATATAATATAAATTGATTTGAAAACCCTGAAAAAAGAATTAAAAAATTAATAAGATTAATCGAAAACAACAATTGTATTAAACAAAAAACTGAAATTACAAAGAAATAACATACGAGCAACAACCAGACAAATAAAATTATTGAAATATTAATAAAAGCTGAAAAATAAAAATATTATTAACAAAAATTAAAATATTTCAAACCAAGTTATGTCACGACGTTTCGATTGTTAGTATCCACAATCGTCTTCGAGTGATACTAACGATGGAAGACAATTGTGGATACTAACAATCGAAACGTCGGCGTCGTGACATAACTTGGTTTGAAATCTTTTATTTTTGTTAATATTTTTTTATTTTTATTTTTCAGTTTTTATTAATATTTCAATTATTTCATTTGTTTGGTTGTTGCTAGTATGTTAATTCTTTGTAATTTAGTTTTCTGTTTAATAAAATTATTTTCGGTTAATCTTTTCAATTTTTTTACAGATTCTTTCAGGGATTTCAAATCAATTTATATCATATTAGACAATGGAAGTCCGAACTGATGAAACACACCACGAAACATTGTTAACCACTTTCAAACAAACGTCTACAAAAGGGTCCTGTGTCAGTGACCTCACTAGTAGACATGTAAGACTTCAGACTGTTGCATTGCTGTCCAAATCAAAAAAGGTTCTGTAACCCTTGACGCCTCTTTCAACCCCTTCCCAAACATACTTATCTCTATTATGTTTTTCTGATTGAAAGAATGACTGCTATGGCCTGAAAATTGTTTCATGTCTAGACACATCTTTCCAAATTACTGTACCTTAATATATCATACACCTGAGGAATATGTCTGCGAATGTTCAACTAAAAGTAAACCAGGTATAGGAACAATCGGATCTTACGTCTAGTAGACTCTAGGTTGAATTCAAGAAGTTAATAAAATGCTTATCCATTATTTGAAATCTCTACATCCGCTGAAAAGTACATATTATTTTTTTTAATTTGGTGAAATTTATATACTGAACTCAAAAATTAAATTAGATAAACGGTATATTCAGAAAAAAAATTTGCTACCAATAATTGTCACTTTGTTGAAGTGTATCACATGGAACGTTTAAGTGTACAATTTAAGTCGTGTTAACTTTTTTTGGAAAAGTTTTACTTTCCAGCAAGACTGAGACGTTTTTCATTAATCCCTAAAATCGTATGAGTGACTGGCAGGGATTCAAAACAACATCACTATCATAAAAAGAACATTATTTACATTATGGACATGTAATCACATTTTTGGGTAGTTGTGCAGTTTCTAAACTCAAATATCGATAGTATTTGCAATTCCAGCAATTCAAATAAAAAAGTAAAACCATATAAATTCCATTTATTTTAAGAAATACTATGATCAAATCCACAAGTATCATCTGAATTAAAACAGCCATCAGGATGATTCTTATAAAACCAACATTTCTTTTTTTTATACTTCACTCCATCAGTTTCTAATGTTGCAGGCATCCTCAATTGCACATTTCCTTTTTCAACAACAAATATATATCTATGATTCCTGAGCAGTGTTTGTAGTCCCCCACACTGGTTTTTTAATTTCTGCAAGTCATCAGCAGATATTTTTTTCGAAAGACATGATATTGACAGTACTGATCCTTTGTTCCAATCATCTCCATTTTGTTTCAATAGGTAAGTTCCTTCAACTAATAAAATATTTACACAAGTTTTCACAAATTCTGCTATGAACTGTCTATCCAACTGAGTGCAATTTCGCACTGGCTCAACACTACTTCTAAGTTTAAAGACTGTAGACATTCGAGAATCGATAAACTTATCGACTTCACAATTTATTTTACATAAAGTTTCATAGTTAAAATCTTTAGCTAATCCGATCAGGCAATTTTTTCTAGTTGAAGGAATTCTCAGATTATCTAAACGTGTTTCAAAAGAACATTTTTGACAAATTTGCTCAATGTATAGAAGATATTCAGAGTAAGTACTGAGCGAAGTATTGGTTCGGGTATATTTTTGACCACTGAAATCAAATGGGCAGCATGGCAGAAGAAAAAAGTTGGTTATTGGAGAACTTCTAAGAGCTATCACAGGTATCCAGGGAGTGAGTTCATCTGAGTGATTTCCTATAAGCCAGGTACATTCGGGAAATAATGAAGAGGGTAACACTGTACCAACCTAAAAAATAATGAAATGTATACAACTTGGTTATTATCGATTATAAATAAGAATCAAATAATGCAATTAGGCGAAAATTGAGATTTACAATTGTGTTGACTACGGATTGTAACTGGGTTGGGTGATATTCTGAGGTGTGAAGTAAAAGTATCTGTTATTATGTATGGGTTTCCGGTGAAGTATTTTGCCCAGACTTCCGGTTAGTTTTCCTGTTATTACCAGGTCTAGAAACGCAAGCTGCCAGTTCTCTATGTTAATAGTGAATTGAATGAGACGGTGGGTGTTATTTAGATAAGACACAAACTGGTATAGTCTTTGCTGTCCAAGAGGTCAGATGATGAAAATATAGTTTACATATCTTCTCCTCAGCATCGGTTTGACGGAAGCTTCATTTGAGTGCCTTTTTCCCGTAATGTATCAAAAAATTTCTCAAAACAAAAAAATTTCTTGTGATACAGAGGAACCCTTCGAAACCCCTTCAACCTTTTTGTAGATTTGTTTGTTAGAAGTGAGTGCTCTGCTAGATCTGTGACATGTTGCAGAAAGCTGTAATGCTTCTCATTATTAGCCATCGCTTCATCAGTGGGTATTCTACAGTAGGGAGCTTTCATATCTGGACTGGCAAAAATGTTAGTTTCATTCATTTCTGTTTTTAATTATGTCCACTAAGTGTTCAAAGTTTCTTAAATACAACTCTGTTGGAACTAAACTAGTATTTTAACCAGAATTTGGGTATACCATACTGTATGCACCTCTCTGGAATATATTTAGTATTTGGTCTCTCACTTTGGAGAAATGTTTGGTGAAGTTGCTGGCGGACTTTGTCTGCAGGTGGCTCGATGGGCACTCTACCGAACCAACCACAGGCGAATTTAATGACTAGTTGGAAGAAATTTTATTTATCTAAGACGGTTCATTCCATCTGAACTGGCCCACCTGGCACTAACAAGGAGTTATTACTCTGAAACCAGTCTGTCGGTGGTCATACTGATCAAATGATATTATATAATTTCAGCTTTTTATGTATATAAAGTTACTTGCAACAGAAGACAGTGCGCATGTGGCCGTCAGTTTTACTTCAACTCTCTGTGCGGCATTAGCTGGGTTAGTTATTTTTCCGTTGGGGTTTGCTACACATACCTACCAAATTGTGGGTTTTGGGTGTATTGTGACGCTTATGACTGACTGTAAGGAATTTTATTTGATCTGGATACTCCGTGTTAGGAATCACACGTTAAAAGGTAAGACCTCGTTAGTCCTTAGCTCGCACAAGTTTCTCAACTTCTGAGAGTTGTCGTTCGTATGGGGGC
>WOGN01011438.1:0-10025 GCA_015342105.1 Leptinotarsa texana
TAGAAAGTCCTCCTGAAACAGCTACTTTCATATAAACATTGAATTACACGAAAGAAAAATTCTTTCGAAACAAATACTTTTATATGAACACTGAATTATACAGACGATACTTTTCACTATTCAGTTTGTATTTCAAACATTCGTTGTGGAATAAAATTCAGATATCTTTAACATGAGTTCTATTTTAAATGAATGGTAACAAATTGTACTTACATAGAATTGTCATCCTCCCTGGTAAACACATATATATTATATTATTATGCATATACACAATTCTTCTCTTTGCTGTGATATTTGCCAGTATTTTTTTTAACTTCTTTGGCTGCCTTTTCTACCCACACGGCTTGGGCCAAATCCACAGCGGCCGGCAGTAAGAGCGTGTGAGGCTTTCCATCTTCTGCAATTCTTGAACTAGCTAGTTATGGCACCTTCATCAAGTTAGTATTAGTATTAACAAACTTCGTCAAACATTGGGTTCATTTCATAAAAAAAAAATTCTTTTGAAGAATTCAACGGGTTACCAATCAAATCAGGGTGGTTAGTATTTTGATGTCGCACCAGTAAATAAAACTTTGTGCTTTGGTTCGAAAGTGTCTCAAGACATACAACTCATTGAGAAATAGAAAAGTCACCAATTTCAGTTCCTGGCTTCACTATAAAACCGTACTGTAAGTGGCCAGTAATTTAGGTTTTTTTAGCACAGTTCTTTGAAATTGAAGAGGACGTTATATTGTGAAATTACTGGCAATATTGTGATTGTGAGGCGGAAGAATGTAGGCGTAAGAGGTAGAGGAGAAAGCCAGCTCTCGTCACTCCTCACGCGTACCACCTGAAATATTCCTGCCTACCACCGACCGGTTGGGAACCCTTGCATAACCTTCCTCTCATTAATTAAATCATTGTCGATAGCAGATTGAACAAGAAATTTTCCCTCTTCACTGTAACATTTGAACAAATCCATTAACTAAAACATTCCTGGATACTATAATAATATGATTGGCGTTGGAGAAAAATCTTGAAATGTACTGTTAAAAAGCTAGGTAATTATTATTCAACAATATGTTACGCTTCGTAGAGTTCTTTTCATCAGTGTACTTGATGAGATCACGTTATGGAAGTAAAGAAAATATTTTGTTTATTATATTTTTTATAGTAACATAAAATGAATGATCGACGTACTGTTATATTTTTTTATATCTACTATCATATTCCCGTTTTCGAATGATATAAAGACATTCGGTAAGGTGAGAAGAAAATGTTGAGCGCCATTGATTCATGTATTGTTTATCAACAAACAGATTATATGAGTACTTTGAAAAATGTTCTAGAACTGTGTTGTGTTCATATTATTTTTGTAAAAACTGTTTTTAACAACGATTTTTGATTGTTTATAATCGTTTTTATATGTTTCAAATGTCATAAAAAAAATTCCCAACCATGATACATTTTTTCTAAAACTGCTAAAAATCACAAAAACAATCATACAATTCAGTTTTTTGAAGATTTTTTTCACTGTACTTTCGAAAATTATGTGCTACAAAAGTTGCACGAAACACTCGATTTGTAAACTAAAAATTATATAAAACTTCAAAACTATTGTAGATTGGATAATGGAGATATTTTTTAGAGAATTGATAGATCTTTCGAAACTATGATGAATAGATTGGTATTTGCATTTGTTTATAAAAGTAACAGGCAAATAACAACATGATGAATAACGCAAACATACCTTTGAGAAAGTGTCATTCATTACTTCGATCTGCAACTGACGCAGTTGTTTATTTAAAAATAACTTGGTTATTCATCTATTGATTCATTTTATCGCAATTTTTTTCAAATTCTCATGTTGTTACTGATTATTCATTATTATTCAGCTCCATTCGTGATAATTTCGTTCAAATTGATTTGAACTGCGAATTATTGTTATAAATCATTTCAATTCGTTTAATAATAGTGTAAAGTTAGAATAGTAATGTTCAATATACTTTGAAGTATGAATAATGATGTTATTATATATGTTGAATATTTGAATTGAATTGAATTAAACTGAAAGAATTTCCCTGACATGATTGTCTCACGGGTTGGCTGTCACAGCGGTCATATTGGCAAATAGAATGAACGAAAGCTAACGTCACTTCAGTTCACTCTGATAGTGTGTGACGTAGATAAATAAGTACATTGGTTTGTTTTTGGACCGCAAAAGTAAATTATTGTGCATTTTTGTCGAGTCTCGTAAGTATACTATAATTTTCCGTAAATATATATTATTTTATGTATTTCTGTATGTATTTTATGTATTATACGTTTTCATGAACAAATATTGATTCTGAGTTATTAAGGGGGTTATGGTCTGTAATATGATTTGGGAATGGTTGTCTCTACTTGACCGGGGGCTAGTAGTCACATGTGACAGCCAACACCATATATGTGTGCTGCATTTTTTGTTGGCTTTTCGAGCTTGAGCTACATATAATTTTGTTTGTTTTGGAGCAGATCATAGAAATGCCAAGGCTTGCATTACCCAAGTGAAGCTGCGTGCTGCAAGGGAAGTAAGAAACCATGGCAAAATATTTCGAAGGACTTCGGGATTGATTATTATCGCATTCTGACGCGATTTTGTGAAAAATTCACTGTCTTGATAAGAAACACCATCAACAAAAATTGGTTATCAAAGGAATGTAAATATTCACCGACGAACGGAAGGAAGAATTGGAAAAATACATAATTATGGCTTCATTTCGGATTGTCTCCCGAGGTTACTTGAAAAAAGGCGTTCGGACTTGTTGCTTCCGAAAATTTGGAATTCCAAAGTGTTGGGAATTGAATAAGCTACCGGGCTCTGATTGATTTACGTCATTTATGAAGACACGTCCTCCTCTGAAACTACCAGCTTGACCCAGCTTGACCCACATAATGTTAGATGTTTTTTCGAAAATCTTGAACCAATGATTAACCCTTCGTTATCCCGGAAAAAAATTTACACTTGAATACTCAGGTGGTGTGACATACCCAATATTGAAAAATCGACAGAATAATAAAAAATATTTTTAAAATGTCGTTAAGTTTCATATTCCATTATGTGTTGGATTTCACATAAACAATAACTCTAACGAAAGCAATGAAAAAAATACTGAACTAGAATTTATTTTGTAGAGAACATTTTTCAATAAATGAAAACACATGCATTTCTTATTTGATAAACCAATGGAAGGAAAAAAATACATAAAAAACTATATTATTCATTCTTTAAATAATAGCATATTCTAATTGGAAAATATGGAATATGACATCTGAAAAAAAATTAACAACATATTCATAGAGCGCAATTTTCGCAATATTTGTGCGCGTGTTCTAAACATAAGTAGACATCATATCTTCATCGAAAAAAATCTGCCAACATCCTATTGGGGTCGTGTGACCACGAGCGAAAAAATCGGGCTTTTTCAAATTTTGGCGATTAGTTTTTGAAAAAACTTGCCCATTAAGTTTTTAAATTAGACTAAATTTGCTATAATACCATACTAAAACTGTCTCTGTAGACCTAATAGTTGCCGAGATTAAGCCTTTCAAATTTTATATTTTTTTTCGAACTTCGCAATATTTTGCAATTCGGTCTTTCTGAATAATTTAATTTTGACCATTATTACACCATCGAAGCTTTTTATGGTGAGATGTTTAAAAAGAAAATGAGAACTGTGAACGATAATGTTCAAGGGTGAAGAATGAACTAGGAAGACATTAAAATAAACAACTTAAAGAGGAAGGAGAGAAATGTAGAAGAATTGATAAATTCCCATTTATGTAATGGAAAACATGTTTCAAAAATGAAAATCAGTTTTCAAATAGAACAATTTCATCTTTGATTTCGTCTATTATTTATTAAGCTACGAATAATGAAGTAAAAAAATAAGTACAACAAAAGTTAATGAGTTTATTTGTAGAAAATTGAGTAATATGGAAAATAAATCAAATTATTAGTAAATCAATAGAGTAAATCAATTGAGTAATAAATCGAAAATTAAATTAATTTAGCCCTCTTGGAAAATCCCGGTTGAGGTTCAACCGTGTCTGGATCGACGTATTTGGATGGCATATCCCCATCAGGGGATGGTGATGAATCGGCGACAAGTTGGTCTGGTTGCATGATGGCCGAAGATTCCAAAAGCATAGTATCCTTGTAACTAGCTGAGAATCCAAGCATTGGCAATAACTCAATCAGATGTTTTGACCCGAACTATGCACCAATCCCATGCAGTAAACAAGAGATAAACGAGGGAGGCCTGACTGCCGATATTATTGAATGTGCAATAGCAACGCACTTTTTTCTATAGGAATCCTAGCAGCTTCGTTTGTCTTTAAAAATAACCATTCCGAGCAGCAGTTTTAAAAAATCAGGGATAACTGAATTTACAATCTGAAAGAAGTCGTCGATTGGTATGAATTGTGTTTTATCGTACACTTGCGACCGTACATCCTCTCGTATGATTTCAGCAGCTGCTTTCACCATGCGTAGTCTTTCTATTTGAGGATCTGAGCTTCTACTGTCAAACCATGTACTGGTGAGAATAATTTGGTGACCTGTGTTTTTGAAACAAACAGTCGTGTGTTTGAAGGGTATCTGAACGATCAAAATGTCCTCCCCGTACTTTGCAAACAAGCGTGTTTTGTCTGTTCGTAATTGGTCCATGAGTTCATCTAGAGAGAACTGACACTACTGAGCGTTCTCTTCCAGAAATGAATCTTTTCCATGGCCTTATCAAGTGTGGGATGCTGACGATTTCCCCTGGACTCTCCTGTTGTGGTGCTTGGTAGAGCTTTGTTTGGCAAAACCGATGATATTTGGCATAAAGGGCTACCAAAAATGTGTTCTCAGATATACGCTCTTTTATTTTAGGAACCCATTCATCACCACGTTTCTCAGCTGCTTTCAAAATTGTTACACTGAGAGACAACTTTTCCGAATTAATGACATTGTTCCGTTTTTCTGGCTTCTTCTTCCTTTCTGCCACACGGAACTCTTCAGTAATTTTGTCTCTTGATGTTGTCTGAAACTGAACTGCTCAGAGACTGATCTCGTGGCCCTTGATGGCATAATATGTGATTTCCACTGCTAACAGCTGCTTTGATCAACTTCGGATTGTTTTATTTTATCTGACAAGCAATGTGCACATACACATTTATGCCCTCCAACGAACCCTGATTTTCTATGTTTCTAAAGGAAATACTCGACGCAAGAAGGGTTTTTACAATTCTTCTCTTCACTAGGCTCACTTGACCCTCACTGGAAGCCTCCTTTCATATAAAACACAAATCCAGGCTGGGACTGGGATCAGACATTCCCATTTAGGCAGGCGGCCAGTCAACAACTGGAACGAAAAAAAAAATAGGATTTTTTATTAGGCCAACATCACAGCAAGTCTGCAAAAAATCAGAACTACCGGATTTCAAAAACTAGTCCTTTAACGCCAAAATTGGAGAAAACAAACGATTTTTCGTGGTTTCTTCGATTTTTGACAAAGTTGCATTCGGCGCCCGCGGTCATAAACTTGGATTATGCATGAGGCCGATATCATAAACAAGTCTACAAAAAATCAGCTACCCGATTTGACGCATACTACCTACCCCATACTTTCAGGCGACAAAGTTACTGAATTAAATTCAGTTTCATATTTTTCCACTAGTGCTCTTCGAAAACAGTTTCATCAATCATGGACCAATTTACTGCAAATAAGGAAGTAATCATATTTATCGTTTTCCTCAAACATTTTCATTCCACATGAAATCAACCAAGGACAAATCCACGTCTTTTGCTGTTAGACAATCACAGCTCTCTCTCTCTTCTATTGGAAGACTGAACTTTGCGAAATAAAATGCCATAGTACTGCTCTCTTCCCCAGCACACCGCTCACCGCTCACAACCTCTGGACAGGTCAGTTTAGGGACCTCTCAAAAAATACATTAACAACGCATCAGTGGATGGTGAATCGTCAGGAAAGCAAATAGCGATATATAAGATACTCCTCCAATAAAAATATTCATTTGAATATTTTTTCATGCCCACCAATTAACTATGTGACTACCTGTCCCAGACATTGTGACAATCATCCCCGGTAAGGGGTTAAAGGTCACACTTTTTCTTTTTCATAAGAATTGTTATAAGTATTTCCTTTGTGAATGATGTAGAAGAGAACAATATTTTTTCTGGGTATTAAAACACTATCTGATAAATTATAAAAAAGAACATTAAAAATGCAAAGGACAAAAATAGGACTCCCAGCCCCTGCCTCCCTTATGCCTCGTCACTGGGGCAATAGCTATCACACAAAATTTGCTTGAAATATGATGACGCTCGGAGAAATAAAGCTAGCTGAAGTAACAGTGGGGCGAATTTACTTTCATAGATATCTTTATCTCTGGTTGGATACTCGCTTGACTACTGACTGATTAAAACAGGTCGTGGTAAAAATTCACTCGTAATAGTCGCAGAAGGCTAGATCGTCGCACACCACAACATGAGACAACCTCGCATTTAACTATGTACGGTGATAGTTAATTTAATTCATATTTTCTTCACTATTTTGTTTTCTTATGTCTCGTACCACCCTGTACCTGCAAGTGGTTGCATTCCAGAATACTTGAACCTCTCACGGTTCATCCCTCTCAAGAGAGCGTTGATCGGTTCAATGTATATTAGTAAGTTTCAGTTCTGTCGTAAACAGCAATAGTTGAAAATCTGTTTGTTCTCTTTCATATTCACGCGCTGTAAAAATCTTCCAATACCTGCTATCGAAGTAAATAGTTAAATGTTGAAGTAGTGTTTCAGTAATAAGGTTAACGCTAAAAAATTCAGTTTGATCATACAAACAATACAAACTATTTGCAATGAATTTTGATAATTTGCATAGTAGGTCGCAACAATTTTCCATTCTTCATCCTGTTCAATATTGAGTCTAGTATCTGTTGGCCCAATGTATTCGACAACCACTAGGAAAACCATCAATGACCAATTGGCTCCCAATATTAATCAGCACAATGCCTGGCACTGTAAATTAGTAGTTCCATCATTGCAAATGTTTTTAAGTTTTTCGTTAATAGTTCAAAGTACGTGTTTTGACACTTAGATTATAATAGATATTGAAATGTGCTGTTACAAAAATTAGAACCCATCCCACCCCCTTGTCACACTTCGTTGACAACCCCTCTCCCTCCTAACAAGTGACGTAATTCATGGATGGGTCATGAAGTGCAGCGAACAAAAGACTGAATATTACTGGAATTTTATCCCAACACAAAACACACCTCGACACGTCTTTTGATCAACAAGTAATCATCTTCAAGAGGAAGATCAAATTTCCTCTTGAATATGATCAGTTGGTGATGGAAACACGTGTCGAGGTTTTAAAATAACAGTCTGGTTTTGGAATAAAAGTAAAGTAATAAACAGTTCATCACAAACAAATTACTGTTGAATAGCACCTTTTCATTTTCTGATTGGAATACAATTTTTCATGATGGAACATGATAAAATGGTCAATGGCTTATCAGCGTGGTGCTAAAGGACGTAAGTTCTCTCTTCATACGGACAATGCATTTTTGGATTTGCTGTATGTAAATAACATAAAACTGAGGCGTTTTTTCAAAGAACAAAACACAAGCACTACAGAAAAATTATTGAGGCGCTCTAAGAGCGAAAGTCTTTTTTTCCGTTAACCAGCTGTCGCACCCCTACGAACGAAGATTGAATAAATTTGGAAAAACCTTCTCAGGAAGTTTATTCCACATAAATGCAGTTCTCTAAATGAAAGAGTTTTTGAACAGTGAAGTTCGAGATGTACTGAGTTGAATCTCAAAACGTCGAGCAGCCACAGTCCGTCGCATATTTCTGATATGTATCGTTCTTGGTGGAATCAAATGTGACAAGTCACTTGAACACTTCCTGTGAAAGTATCCATAGAAGAAAGACAAATCTCCAACCTTTCTTCGATGTTCCAGACTATCAAGGTTTCAAATGATGTTCGCGTCTCCAATCAGTGCTTAGGGGCGGAGCTCCATACATGAGAACGATACTCCAAAGAAGGTCTGATCTGTGCCTATAAAGTATCATAAGTTGCTGAGGTATGTACCGTTTTCTGATTCGGAACATTGTTCCAAGCTTTTGAGGAGCAGCTTTTGCAATTCCAGTGACATGATTCTGCCAAGACATATTGGTGTCCATTATAACCCCCTACAAAGCATAAAACGGTATTGTTTGTCCTGACATTATTTTATCCGGTTCAGAGATATTTATTTTTTCGTAGGCATTGACAATGTCCTGGAATCTAAATTGAATGACGAAACAAGTGTGATGTCGTCAGAAAAGTAAATGAGTCAGCAGAATTGAAAATACTATTGAATCAGAATCAACTGAAGAGAAAAATTATAGGTAGAATTTGAACCTCTGGCGTAAAACATTTTTTCAAATAAATGGAAGGCAGTATTTTTGTTCTGGTCTAGAAAAACTAGAACTTTGAAATATTCTCCATAATATTTTTTTGTTGATTTATACTCTATTTATTTGCAGAAATAGTTTATACATATTTTCATTCAATTCGAGTTTATGTATGATGTATGACGGCAAAAGAAAGAAAGGAAGTCAAATAAATTATGGCAGAGTATGCTTAATAATGAAATGTATTCAACCTAAGTTACAAAAATCGAAATAAATAATAAAAATATTATTCACAGTTGAACGTTACAGAAAAATAAAGTTGAAACAACAGATGAGTAGAGCCTACTTACTTTTCGAAGAATCAGAATTAACTGATGGAAATATTGATAGGTAGATGTTGAACCACTGGCGTAAAACATTTTTCCAATAGAAAAAAATGAGAGACAGTATTTTTGTTCTGGCGTAGAGAAAGTTGAACCTTGAAATATTTTTCTTTTTTTTTGTTGATTTTCACCCTATTTTTTGCAGAAATATATTAAAGTCATTATAATTTACTCCTCATTACCAAAACGTCAAGAAATGGTAGAAATGGTTAGAAAATAAGGGACAACTACCATTTTTTGATGTTTTGGTAATGAGGAGCCAATATGGAGGGTTAGAATACGATATATTTAGAAAAGAAACAAGCACGTACAGGTATATTCCTTAACACATGATAGATTCACGATAGTACAATACAGGAAATGGTTTCCCGAGGGGTATTGTAGATGACATAATAAGGAAGAAGAAGTTTAGGTTATGAATGAACGAAATCTCGACTTTCAGAAAGGACAAAAACCAAGATAAATACATCTCAATTCCAAACCACCAATATACGAAGAACTTTGGAAAGATTTTCACGGAACTAGGAAGGAAGGTGGTTTTTTGAACAAGATTCTGTTGCAGAAGCACATCTCGATAGCCTTTGCAAAGTTTGATAACAAGGTTATAGGTCGGTAGTTTTGGATATTGTTTATGGCACTAGCTTTGAAAATTGGGGAAATTTTTGATATTTTTCATTCGTTAGAAAAGTATCCTGTACTCAGTGCTAGATTGTAGATTGACTGTAATGGTATGGCTAGGAGGTGTGCACAATCTTCAACGAAAAAGCTAGGTATGTTATTATCCTCGCTTGTGAGTTTTGGTTTTGATTTGTTGGGAGAATTTCAGATTTCAATTGGTGAAAAATGTTTTATAGAAATGATAGGATTTTTTGAGGTAACATTCGAGTGTTCATATGATTGTAGGGGTGGAGAATATGCACTTTCAAAAAATTGTGCGAATGCATTAACGATTTCGGAGGCATTGTTGTATTCAACATCGTCCCAGAATAGAATACTAGGAATTATTGATGTACCTTTCTTATTCTGAATGTACGACCAGAAATTGGTAGGATCATTTTTGATTACCCTTTCAGATTCATTTTCATATTCTCTGTAGGCTAAATTGATTTTTGTTTTGATGGATCAGTTTTCTAGAAATTTTATTTTTTCTTTTAATATCGTTGATTATATCATTATTGAACCAGGGAGGATATTTTCTAATCAAGATTTGACTA
>WOGN01011439.1:0-10024 GCA_015342105.1 Leptinotarsa texana
TACTTTTGTTATTTCCATTATCTCCTGCTGACACCGCTGTCTACACATTATAAATGGACCCTGCGAGGTCAAATCATTGTCAGAACTAATTTAGAATTCGTATAGTATCAACTTAGATTCTGTTCCATTGTGGTGTTTGTAACGATATTTTTTGTTGTTATTCAAAGAAAGTCTGTAATTGGAAATAAAGTGTTTTTTAAAAAGTCAAAGTAAAAACAGTTAATATAACATATTATACTGTTTTATATAACATATCATTTCAAGTGCTTGTATATTTATGTATATTTCTTATAAGTCGTCCTTGTAATGAGGCTGTCAGTCCTGTTAGGGTGAAATAAATAGATAAATAAATAAATAACTGTCTTGTGCCGAGTATTTTTCTCAATGATAAAAGTCCATCACAGGAAAAGGTGATTTATTTTATCTCTATGATTTCCAGAACCCATCTTTGTAAAACATTAACTTTTTCTAGGTGACAGTCAAGAATACGTCTACAACCCAGGATACCGTGAGACAAGAGTGTTTTGAATTAATGCAAAATGAACTGTTTTTAAGTGACGAATATCCAGAAAGTTTGCTAGATACCTGAGTCTTCTAATCAATTCTCTAATTTTTTTGTCATAGAATTATCATTAAAGTGCCATCGCAAATGTCTGTCCATAATAATGCCGAGATACTTAACGGACTCGGTTTATGCTATTTGAGAATTTTCGTCAATATTTAGATTTTCTAGTTGAGACAAATTATGTTTATAAGAAGTGAATGTCATATAGTGAGTTTTATCAATGTTCCCTGTGAGTTTATTGTATTGAAGCCATTATGTAATTGTCCTAAACTCAGTCTCTGCCTTATGTGAATCTTTCCAGTTATCTGCAGTATAAATAATTGCTATAATTTGCTATAAATAACTGCTATAAATAATTGTATAAATATTTGCTTCAGGAACTTCCTTTGCTGCTGCTGGATGAAGGGCTATGTACATTCGGTAAAATTTAATATATTCTTCAGTAACTACAAATCTCCTGTTTACACCATTCTTTCTTTGATTGAGTTTCATAATTAATAACGTTCCCGAATGCCATTTATAATGACAGTTGTACAAAAACACTCTTTTCATAGTGCATGCATTCGATTGTTTCAGAAAAAGTCTTTCGAAAAAAGAATCGATATTCTCTCTGTCACTCATTGGAGGTTATTATGGAAACGACAAAATCATAAAAAAACACAACTGCTATTTTGAATTGAATATTATTGTAATGTAAAACAGTACCGTTTTTTATCATTGAATGCTAATTTTATGAATACCATGAATGCCAGCAATATTTTCATAAATATAAATTATGCAACGGTAAGTGACCAGGTCAATATTTGCTTGCTTTTTTAAATCAATGTTTTAGCTGCCACAGTCGAAAATAAAGATTTTAATCCTAAATAAAAATAATAATAATAATAACTAGTGAGCTTATTTTACATGAGGTTCAATTAACACTTCCATTTCGAATGTTTTGATAGGTAACTATAGAATTGATAGGTAGATACTTTCACCAAACTTTCACCTATACGAATAGGTAACTAAACATATATTCTATAATATTATAATAATATAGAATATAGGAATATAGGAATATAGGAAAAAAGTTAAAATTGGCCTTATTACCAGCACGGGCAAGTTATAAGGCCAAGAGTAAATAATCAAGGCAGGTAATAAACCCCAACAGTCGAAATAGTTTATGGCATGCATTCTGGGCAGGTAAAGTCTTCTGTGTCATCTTTTGAGAGACCAACACATTCCTCGTGCACCCAGGTACCACATGATACACAGGATCTCATATCAGCCACATAATCATTGTCGCAAACTGAACACATCCAGACTTCTGCAGCCGCAGTTTTGCTGGTGGTCGGCAAATCAGCTGACTTCTTATTCTTCTTTGACGAAGTAGGAATTTTCTCAGAGCTGTCGTCCTTGAATACATCTCTTTTAATTTTTTGGGCTCGATAAGTCAATGGCTTTTTACGTACAGTAGTTTTAATAGGCTGCATGTCCGGGGTAAGCATATTTTCCGAAAAAGAATTATTATTTCTGTTGTGGGATTCGTTATCAATTAACGGTGCTAGTGGGATTTAATCTTCTGAATCCCACTGATATTCTATGTTTAAATCTTTCCTGACATCATCATGGATATTGGGATCACGGTTCTCAATATTTTCATGCTGATAACGTTGTGTAGGAAGAATGGGCGCAAAAGCGTGTTCCGTGTTCTAAATCCACTACATATGTTGCTGACAGTCATACTTTTTCCCCAAACTGGAGTGAAGGCATCAGAAAACCTCTCCTTGTTTACTTTTCTATCAGGATGTTGATCCCAATAATCCAGTGATAGTAATATCTAAATGGCTAGATGCGCCATCAAAAATAAAAATGACGGAGGAGGAGAGATGAAGTTTGAAAAATGGTCCAACCATTTAATGAAAATCTCCGTTGTCATGCTTCCTTTTGGTATCATGTGTGCAGCAGAACCTGCTATGAGCCCATCCGCAAAAGTTGGTTTTAACCTTTGTCTTTTAAGTAGAATTATAGGTGGTATTACGTGACTTGCACAGACAACGATCGTTACATTTTCCCCGTGTTTTGATCCTACCAAATGCACCCTTTTGTGCATTTGGTAGAATCAAAACACGGTGCTTCAATGTGACAGCAAGTCACACACACAATTCATTGATTTTCCTTACCCATATCTGAAAATTGAAAAAAAAATGAGGATAGTCTTAGTACCAGATACAAGTAAATACTTATGCCGGGTAATGAAGCCGGGCCTACTGGTATAGGCAAGTGATAAGGCCCAAGCCTTATTGAACGTCCAACATGTTTAAACTTTTTAAGGTTATCAAAAAGTTTCAATCAGCAAATATCTCAAAATAGTCGTATAGATCAATTGTTAATATTAACATGAATATACATACCCAAGTATAGACAACAATTTTGTGTGCTATATTACACTTCACTTGTCATTTCAAGCTAAAATTACTGTTTTAATTAAGTTAATAACATCAAAATGTCTTGAATAGGATAGTAATTCGAGAATGAGCTAAGACAATAAATATATCACGCAAAAACCATTGAAAAAATGGCGTTTCCAGGCGAAGGAAAGAAAGGCACTGGTTGGTAAGATGTTCAGTATTGGAAAAAGTAGCACTAAAGAATTGAGTCACATCTGGAAGAGATATGGCAAAAGAAAGGACGCCTCCACAACTAGTTGACTTTCCTTTTCCGGAAAAGGTGAATACTTCATTCAACTACAATATTAGAAACGTGACTACCAATCAACGACCAAGTATTGTGTTTGATAACATTATATCAAAGAGGAAAGTAATACAAACCATGAAATTATAAAATAACAAAAATTAATTGGCGCTCCGGGGCGACTTCATTGATTCCAGTAGCACATTTGCTTTTTTAGCTGCAGGAAAACCCGGAAAAACCTGCAGCACCACATCATCTGAAGATCCTGATTTACTAATGTCCTGTTTCATAAAACAAAATTTAGGGTAAC
The DNA here is from genome assembly GCA_015342105.1 of Leptinotarsa texana. Classification (NCBI taxonomy): domain Eukaryota; kingdom Metazoa; phylum Arthropoda; class Insecta; order Coleoptera; family Chrysomelidae; genus Leptinotarsa; species Leptinotarsa texana. Next base: position 3,552 of record WOGN01011439.1, read on the forward strand.
TTCAGAGGCTCCAATAAATTCAAGACATCGCGAATGACACGACTATCGTCAAATTTAATTCAGTCTGTTTCGTCTTTAACCAATGCGTAATAATGGCAGATTCAATACCAGAATCACAGTGATCAATAACTGCATGAGGATTATAATAGTGGTTTGCTAGAATGATTGCTTTTCAGTAACCTATGGAGATGTTACAACTAAATAGACTTCTTTAGGAAAGAAAGTTTCTGGCTTTCTCCATTTTGATACAAAAAAGATGAGGGAATCTTCCAAAGAAAGGAAGGAAGTAATCATTTTGAAAATTCAACATTGAATTCGTGCAATTCAATGTTTATATGAAAGTAGCTTTCAGGAGGACTTTCTTTCAGTTTGTGTCTGAAAGTTACTTCTTTGCATGATCTTCACATCCACGTATAGATTTACTTATTTTCAAATCGATTATTTCCTTCCTTTCTTTGGAAGATTCCCTCATCTTTTTTTTGTTTTGTATCAAGATGGAGTAGTAGAAAGCAAAAAACTATTTTTCCCAAAAATTAATCACTCCTCAAAAATATAACTCCTTCAATTTGAATGGACTTCCTTTTATATATCGACCCTGTATCTTTTAGCCCCCTTGAAACGGCTTCCAACAGTGATTTGTGAGAAGAATTATTCACACTCCAAGAGTATTTTCGAAATTCTTGAACTCTATTTCAATTACAAAAACGATCTGAAAGAGAAAAAACGTTTTACGTTTTAACATGTCCTTTCTGAAACATCATTTTGCAATGCTTACACAAATTTTTCTATTTTCTGTGAAACACATTAATTGAGCCGTCGATAACTATCACCAAACTGAATTTTGTTTCATATTATATCACTGAGTCTTGATACTGATGAAATATTAGTCCTCACACATCCGTAAAACCATATTTTCATCAAAACCGGATGGACTACCTGGTCTCTATGGGAACCTTATTAGTTATCATGAGATTCAAATGTATGTAAATTTAAACAAATATGTCAATTACCGTTTTATTACACAGTTCTGAAATCTGAAATGATTCTGTTTCCAAGAGTAACTAGGTTTGTAGGTACACTGTAGTAACCTATTTTAATAACCAATAACTTCATGAAATGCACCAGAATCATGTACGTTAGAGTTCAATTCATGGATAATGAATGATATGTAAACATTTTCAAATATATGGATTCACTAGTTGTTGCCTGCGGCCCGCATAAAATTTGTTTTGTCAAATTAAGTTTCGTTTCCATTCCATTTTGAACAAATAGTTACAATATTTTTTATTACCCCAAAACTTCAGATTTCAAACTTCAAAACTGACCAATTCCGATAGAATCTTCAAACTCCTATCCTTACTCCTTGGGGGATGGAAATTCCTGATTCATTTTCTTGATGCTTATTTACTCTGTACAGAGAACTTACCTGCATATTTCAAGATTCTAGGTTCAGTAGATTAGGCTGTATGTTGATGTAACAGTGTCAGTCATCCACCAGGTACCAGGTATTCAATAGCATCAGCAAAAAAACTGAGAGAATTGGAATGAAATACATTGGCAATCCTACTAATCCAACTCCTACTGATATAATAAATGCGTGAAATTTGTGAGGATGGATGAATGTAATAGATGTATTTACGTTTTTTACTTTTTCATGCCTAAAGAGCTCAACGGATTCAAATGTAAGTTAGTATTTAGACAGATCATGACCTGGAATAACATAGGGTAGGTTCCCACGCTAACGCGGCTAAAACAGCTGTGAACAGCTGTATAAATGGATACCAATTGATTGACTGTCACTCTTATATTAACGTACAGCGGAAGCTGTAAGTTATCATAACCAAAGTCACACAGAAACTTTGTGAATTGTAGCCTATATATTATTCTGGTGTATATGCTGTAAAATTTCATCTGAATCCGTTCAGTCATTTAGGCGTGAAAGAGCCACAAACATACATACATACATACATGTATCCATCCTCACAAACTTTCACATTTATAATATTGGTATAGATATAGAAGTATGGAATGCTATTGTTGTCTTTTTCATCTTTTGAATCTAAAATCAATGGAAATTTAGAATTAAATCTTATAACCAAAGAATGAATCAATCACAAAAGTACAGTTGATCATGATTTTGAAGATAACTGAATTAATTCTGCCTGCCTTTCGACTGGGTCGGTATTTTGTCAATGCTTTTGACACCCAAAATTCAGAATTTGAAAGCGATATGTGAGATTTGTAACTATTCGTTAGTTTTCTCATCACAAACGCAAAAAGTCATTGCGTTTCGGGTTAAAACCCATGGGTCGTTTTGGTCTGGAAGATTGATTCTTTAAGAAAAACATACTTTGGGTAATATTCTCACCAATATACGTCTAAAAGTTTCGTATATTCGTCATCAGGAATGGCAATCAAATTTCCTATCTGATCGGCTCAATTCCTTAATTATGAAGCACAATGCATTTGATATAGACTTCAGTTCATTGAGATTAGTTAGACAGTTAACAACAACAGGCATCTAGATGCCTAAGAGAGTGTAGAAATAAGTAAACATAATAATATTATGACTAATAATAGTGGACCAATAACTGATAATTTATTATAATCGGTTCGCATACATTTATCGTTTTGAAGAAAACCGATGTCTGGGTTTTTGTAGCATTGAATTGAACCTAGCTACTTTCACCCCAATACTTCATTTTGATAATCCTAAAGATCTAAAACTTTCAATTCAAACTCATATTGTTATACCTTGTGAATTTTTCACTAATTGATCTATATGTATAACTGTATTATTCTTATAAATTATTGAAAAAAATACCCCATAACATTCTTCAAATGATCAGTTGAAAGCCTGAATAAGATGGATATCACTTTAAGAGTGAAGTAAGTTTATTACTCTGTATTTTACAAGTCCTGCAACTGAGGGTCCAAAAGAAAGAAAAAATACGGGCCTCAGAGCATTAATAATAGATGTAACACTTCTTGAAAAAAATTTGTTCATGATGATGTATTCTAATGAACGAAACGTCGCACTGGAAATAGAGACGGCACACCCTAAAAATGAAATTGAACAATACTTGTTGTTGGCGAATATTTCAAAAACAATCAATGACCTGAAATGAGATTATTTTAGTTTCTTAAGATATGAAACTTATGACCAATTTTACCAACCTAAAATGTCACCGTTTCCAGTGTGTGTTCAGCTACAAAAACGGCCTGTATGTCCTGAACAATTAAAACGAAAACATTGATAATGAATCCAATTTCTCCTAGATTTTTTAGCAATTTCACCTGAGGAATTAGGTGCAGAAGCAATAAACTACTTGTGAGTGATTTAATCAATTACGAATTTGCTTGAAGTAGTTTTATTCAAGAATTTAAATGATTAATAGTTTCTACAAATACTTTTGTAATTGACTACATGGAGGACAAGCAATTGAGTGCATGATAATCTCGGTAGCGACGGAATTTATGTGTCTCACTTCCATAATTGGAATATCAATTAAGAATAGATAGGAAAACGGAATATATATTCATGCAACCAGTTGAGAAAAACTCGAAACCGAATGAAGTATCAAAGTAATTATTATTAATTACACATAATTCAAAATTTAATGTTTTATAAAATCGAGTCAAATGTTCAGTAGATAACTTCTTGAGTTATTCCAAAAAACTGATACAAATTGACATCCATGTCGATAGATATTGCATATTGGTAGTGAAAAAGATTTTGGTTTCAAACACTTCTAATTATAAGGTGGTTTTGGAAGAGATCAATAATAATGTCAATAAAAATCATATCATAAAATCTATTCAATCAGTATTCAGACCTCATCAAAGTAGACAAACTTGTCTACTTTGATTTTTCCCGAAAAGCTGTGTCACTCTTAGGAAACTATCTGAAGAATCGTACTCAAAGAGTTGTTGTGGATGGAGTTGTATCGGATGCTCTACCGGTATCAAAAGGAGTGCCAGAAGGATCTATTCAAGGGCCCTTGTTTTCAGCTCAAATATCTGTGATTTTCATCTGTCTGTAAAAAACTGCAATATGCATCACGCAGTTATGTTTCCCTTCACCGCCTCGTGATTCTTCATCTGCTCTAAGGTGTTTATTCGTGTTTATATCATAATATGATTATATATAACAATCAAAGTATTATTTTTGTTTTTCTTTTCTTTTTCTTTTTATTTGTTTCTATTTTAGGGTTAAGTGGAAGAACATTTTTGGTGATGTATTTCTTTACGGATGATGACCTTCTCCCTTCATTTCAAGTGTGAGTTGAATAAATGAATTATGTTGCGTTTTTTTTTGATTATGAAATAATATAGGCAATATTATTATTATCATTATATATCAATAATGATCTTCAATCCATCTTTGACATTAGGTTACGTCCAAAGTAAACGGATCTATCCGACTATCCACCACAACCAGCAAGGGTTTATTGTAGCTCACACCTATTCACATTCTACCTAATAAACCCAGCTTCTTAATGAAGCTGGATTAGTTTGTATGGTGAGTGGTGCTTCAGGTCAGATGGTAAGAGTACGGCTCTGCCAAACTCCAAAAACCTGATTTGTTCCCTAGCGAGGCAGGCAGGTATGTGCTCTGCTGTTTCATCATTTTTCAAACAGAGGCAACACACACTGTCTTCCGACAGTCCGAGTCTCTGCATATGATGATTCAAATTACAGTGACCTGTAAGAAGGTCCATTAGACATCGTAGTTCATCCCTATTGTAGTCCAACAACTGTTTGGTATCAAGCTTTAAACGGCGAATTAACGCCTTGGAGTGAGCCAATCCTGGAAGATTTTGTCAGAAGTCCATAAACCTTCTTGCCATCCAGGTGTTCAATCTTTGTTTGGAAAAGCCTAAAACGATGCCAGTGACAAGTGACAGCCCCCAATTTGCAAGAGAGTCAACAGCCTCATTGCCTCTCAGGCCAGTATGGCCAGGAATCCAGACAATCTATCAAGTTTTCCTATCTAGGAGAGTCGTTTTTGTCAATTTGCTACCAATTTAGACGTTGCTCGGTAGAAGCCAAGAGCTTTCATCGCCGCTTGATTGTCTGAGGATATTTTTATTGACTTCTGTACGAGGTTGCATTCTTAAAATCTCTCCGCACACAATTCGATAGCGTAAATTTTCTCTTGAAATACAGTCGCACAGGTTCCTAGGCAGGTTGATATCTCTTTTCTGGGTCTGCGACTGAAAAGCAGAGAGCTCACCAACTCAACTTTTTAGGTTCGCATCGAAAATGGGAACTCGACAGCTATCTGATCCAAACTTCTTGTAACGTCCTCAGGCAGCTGTTTCCAAATCGTGATTTGTTTAACACAAAGTCAAAAGTTGGACTATGCGGGTCATTGATCATCTCAAAAAGTTTTTATTGCCACAGTATCTATAGACCTACTTTAAGACAATCGGATCCCCTTCCACTATAGCGCATTCAGAATAGCTGTCTACGTCTGTCGTTTGGTATCTGGAAAAATTACCGTATATACCAGCCATGCAAGAGGAGGGCTGAGAGTTGAGAAACTCAGAACAATGCATCTACTCACCAACACACATAATCTTTCGATATCTCGTCGACCTGATTACTTACTGAAGAAACTTAGAACATTCTCAATGATTGATAGTTTCACCACCCTGTGAGCTTTGATATTATGCAATTGAAGACTTCACAAAATGACTGAAGACTCACTCAACTGTCTAGTCTCTTGTCCTTTCCCGAGCATGGCAATACAAAAAAATCTTCTACAGCGGTTGAATAAACTTATTTCGTGATCTTGTCATTACTGTTAACTCGCCTTTTTTTGTTATTGTTTAATTATTTCTATTTTCAGGTTGGACTGAAGAACAGCTTTGGCTGATTTTTCTAAGGACAAACCACAAACACTACAGGAGCATCCTTAAGATGCTCTGTGAGCGGTGCTTATGCGAAAGAAGTGATTCAGGTTGGATTTGAATAGCTAGAGGTTACATTTATTTGAAAAAACGTTATCAGGAAGATAATTTCAGATAAATGCAGTCCTCCAAATGAAAGTGTCATTAAACAGTGATATTGCAGAACCTCGAAACGATTAGCTACAATCCGTCGCTTATGAACCGCTTTTAGTAGAATCAAATAACTTTTTTTAGTCAGGGGTCGGCAAGTAGTTTTAGGTGGGGGTCAGAATACCGTGGGAGAATTTTAACGAGGTCCAGAAAAAAATTGATAATAATTAAGTGCTTCCTATGTATTATTTTATTATGACAAGAGAAATGAAAATGTCTATGTTTTTACCACTTTTATTTGTAACTAACGTTACTGCAGTTTCGTCCTATTTGGATATTTTCAAAAGTTTAAAGTTTCGAAACGCCCAAATAGGACGAAACTGCAGTAACGTTAGTTACAAATAAAAGTGGTAAAAAACATAGAAATTTTCATTTCTCTTTTCATCATGATCTCCTACCACGTAGTAA
>WOGN01011440.1:0-10024 GCA_015342105.1 Leptinotarsa texana
GGTGGAGTCAGTCTGTACTTAGAAAGCGAGCTGTTAACTAATTGTGAATATAAATTGACGTGTGTAAATAAATTAGTGAATTATTGTAAAAATAAATTAGTTCAAGACAGTTAGTGCTTTAATTCGTTACAATAGATTGCAGAAGATCCAGAATTCATAACTTAACTTGAGTTATGAAATCTGCAAATATGAGTTAATCGGCTCGAAGAGGAAGAAATCGGGCTAGATATGTTTGGCAAATATAGGTACCTACGCCTCTTACATTTAATAACCATGACCCATAAATTGGTACTCTAGAAAAGACCCAGCTTTATTAACAACTAAACTGAAGGTGACACTATGTGAGGCGTTAATATTCTCCAAAGTGGCCTACTGTGGTAGTCTTATGGCCCTACATTATTTCAAGCTGCAGAAGATCCAGAATTCATATCTTATCTTGAGTTATGAAATCTGTTAATACGACTAAATAAGCTCGAAGAGGAAGAAATCGGGATAGCTATGTTTGGGAAATATAGGTACACCTCTTACTTTTATTAACCATGACCATTGCTTCTCAAGAAAGAAACTTCTCAACAAAATTTGAGAACAAGAAACCAAATTATATTTATTTTTTCTAAGCATACAAATAGAATAATCGTATTTACCCATAGTTTCTCATAAAATCTTGTGAAGGAATACAATAAATTACCACGAGAATTCAAATTATATAATTTGGAAACTTCAAACGTTTGAAATTGCTATTTAAGAATGATAATTGATTACTTTAGCTAATGATAACTTTGTCTTTGTTTTTCAGGATTGAATAACCACAAATTTGCTTATCACAAAATGTTTATTCCTCAATTATTTTTTCCGTTATGTTTATAGATATAGTTGTATATATGCATACTTGTGTGTTTTTTTAAATTTGAGCCGAGAAACAGATTAGGCTGAATCTCCCTCTATTGTTCATGAGTAATTTTAAGATAATTTTTTTTATCCTTTTAAATATTGATTAATCATGTTGTTAATATTTACAAAGGATTAAAACCACATAAATATCCCAGTCTTCCTATTTTTTCCGAACTGAAAATTCTTATAAGTGGAATGTTTACGAGTATATGCAACAAATAAAACAACTTTACTTAGTTCCTATCCTTTTTCAGTCTTTGAAGACAATTCTTTTGACCGAATGCTTGGTCCATAGTCTTACGTCTATGTTAACGCATCCAAAACAGCTGATCCAACAAATTAAGGATCAATAATAAATGTTTGTTGGTCACCTAATAAACATAACTGACACCTGATACAGTGACAGTGATGAAAGTGAATGTAAAATAGTTAATAACATTAATGTAGTTTTTGTGCCAAACACCATTTAAATAAGGAAAAATCCCCAGTTGTTATTCTAGTTGAGTTCTGAAACTCAGATATTCCTAGAAAATATGAATCTACCTGATTCTGATAGTGAAGACGAATTACCTCCAGGTTGGGAAGAAAGGGTTACAGTGGATGGTAGTGTTTTTTATGCTAATCATCTTACCAAGAATACTCAATGGACACATCCTAGAACTGGAAAGAAGAAAAGGGTATGGTATAAAGTAAAAAAACGAATTTTATACAAGTTACATTATTCTTGAAATATAATGAAATTTTTCTATTGCTAACTAGAGTGTCAAAATTTGAACATGAATTTTTGAACGTGTAAACATTTTTCATTTGGCCCAAGAACAAAATATTTAACAGATAATTATGTAAAAGATTTACAATTTAAAAACATGTTAATTGTATTAGGTATCAGGAGACCTTCCCTTTGGATGGGAGAGATGTATTGATAAAAATACTGGAAAGGTGATTTATGTGGACCATGAAAACAGGCGAACTACTTATACAGATCCTAGGTTAGCTTTTGCAGTGGAAGAAAAGGAACATGTCAATGATTTCCGACAAAGGTTTGATGCTTCTAGTACTGCACTTCAAGTAAGTTACCTGGCACAAGTGGAATGACTGCATACTGCATTTGATGTAACATTGGTACCTAGAAGTGGTGGCATCGTTTTTATTTTGTATGTTTGGGATAGAGGAGTGTTCTTATGAAGTAGAATAGTCATTGAAATAAAAGTGAAACTGGAACCTCTGGTATAGAATGAATCCAAAAACAAGCAGTTTTCCCAGTTACTATAAATACGCTAAACGTTTCTCTAAGCAAGTTGGCATTTTTAGAATATGAGAAAGATATCATTCGAATACTTGTAAGAGAAGATTGTTGTCTATAATGATTTAATTGGTGGCATTACATATTTATAAGAGCTACACCCAGTATTTTCTGAAATAAGTCCTGTAAAATTTGTTCATTTCAATTCAGGTTGAAAAACTAACAGCATTACAGTTAGTATGAAAAAATTTGAACATCCCTTTTTTGTCGCAATTTCTTCGTCTACGTTAATTCTTAGTTGATTTCAGATTTCAACAGATTTGTATGGTTATCGCCACTTTTGATAAACTGAATTTTTGACTTGGCCCTTCTATAATAAACCAAACTTGATTATTGTGTATTTAGTTATTTGGCTTATATTTCCATAAAACATGGTCATAGACTATTTCTATCAAAATTTTCAAACTGTTGGGTTATTTTTATAATTCGTATATTCATATCTGGTGAAAAAACAAATATTTTTGATCCCCTCGTGAATGGAAACCTTCAGAAGTCAAAACTTGTGAAATTAACAAAGGTTTACTTTTTAATGTGCGAGCTAAGAACTAACGAGGTCTTACCTTTTAATGTGCAATTTCTAGCATGGATACGCTAAGATATTCAATCATCCGCTAGTTGTCACTTTTCTTACAGAAAACGTTTAGGTCAGTTTTGTATTACTTGGAAGTATTTGTCTTCTATTGATGTGTTTATCAAATATGTTCAAGAGTGCTTCAGTGAGTTCTATATTTTTAAGATTCAAAACTGATTTGATTCATATCTTATGTTGAATACTATTCAATTTTGTTTTTATTGAAGGTTCTTCATGGGAGAGACCTGAATGGTAAAATTGCTTTGATAACAGGGGCAAATGCTGGTATAGGTTTTGAGACCACAAGGTCTTTGGCTAAACATGGATGCATGGTTATATTGGCATGCCGAAATCTTTCAGCTGCAGAAGAAGCCATCAATCAGATCAAGGAAGAGAAACCTGGTGCAGGTGATAATTGTATTGCAATTCACTTGGATCTAACTTCTCTTTCATCAGTGGTAGGTTACAAGTGGTAAAATTTTAAGAAAAAGCATATAATTGTTGTGAATTTTAGGTCCAATTTGCAAATACGGTTAAAAGCAAATATGATGGAATTGATATGTTGATTTTGAATGCTGGAGTTTTTGGACTCCCTTATAGCAAAACACCAGATGGATTTGAAACTACATTTCAAGTAAATCATCTGTCTCACTTTTATTTGACTATTTTGCTGAAGCCTCTGTTAGGCACTGGATCTAGAGTTGTTGTTCTTTCTTCTGAATCCCACAGGTACTTTTCCTAAATTTCATTGATGAATTTCCTTTGTGATACTTTCCTTCATATGTTATTTTAATGTTTCAAAAATGAAAGCAACAGCCTTCTGATTAATCAGATTGCTATTTTGGAAATGAGCGTTTAGAAATTCTAATAGACAGCCAGGCTGCTCACAGGGCATTGATGAACTCAAAAGTGATATCGATACTGGCCTGTCAATGAAGAACTGAAGAAACTGGTGGACCGAAATATATTGTATCTATACCTTAGACCTAGACTCTTAGAAATCACAGGCAATGATGTTGATGACTGCCAAGTACGGAATATCAGGTTCATGTTGCTATATATCGTCAATAACCGATATAAGTATAACTTGTCTTTCATTGATATTCTGGCTTCCAAATACCATTTGGAAGGAAAGCAATTCAAATTTTATATTGTCTTCAGTAAAATACTGAATATTTATATCTTGTGCACATATAAGCCCCTTTGTCTGATGTGAATGCATTCCTAACCAAGCTTGAGCTGCTTCTTATTAAACTACCATGAAATCCTCGTATTCAGTATGTGTAACATGCATTACATATCATACATTATTAGTAGATTTTACACTGATCATGAACAATGATTGTTTTGTCAAGGGATTCGAAAACTCTAGCGTCTTTGCACTTAAATCCTGTACATATACCTCATTTTTGAGAGACCGAAATATATTTTATTAAATTGTGTTATTTGGGATGTAGGGGTGACAAAAAGCGATATTTTTTTTTTAGTTTTTTGTGAACATTTCGTTCTCCAGTTAACTAGATTAGTGATCCAATAATTTTTCTGAAAAGAGGTTGGTTGGGTAACAGGATTAATTTTATTCAAAAAAAAAACAATTGTTTTCTTGCCGACGTTTCAAATTTAATTAAATTATTTTTCAGGGCTTGAAAAGTAGTCTTTTTGTGTTGATAATATTACTATTTTGAAAATCGTCAGACATATAAGATACATATTTAAAAAAAATTAAAAACATGGCCACAACCAAATTTTCGAGACATCACCCACACAACGGGAAGTTGTTTAGGTTGAAGGGGAATTTTATTTTTCTTTCTGATAAGGAGTGTAGTTGCTTTTGCAGTTTTTTGAGACTGACTAAGATATCTTCATAGTATAATTGACTTATGTTATTTGTTTGTCCAAAACAGGAACAAGCAGTGCATTAGAATTGGAACAGATAACAGGTTTCGTCGAGACTGACACCATTATATTAACAGTTGTCAATAGAATTAATTCACTAGTATCCTCTTTAAGATTACTGACCTAATTTTTTATTTTAGTGAAAATTTCAGCATAATATGTTACGAATCGAAAGAGAAGTTCCTTCAGAATATTTTTTTGGTTTCCCCCAAATCGTTCATCTTTTTTGATTTGTCATCTGCAAAACTCTGGTTTTAACAATCCAAGCATTATTAAACAAATAAATAAGTGAATTTTATTTCATTCGTAGTAGCTATTCTATTAGTTTGTGGATAGCTAGGCTCATAACCGACATAAATTCACAGTACACATCACTCACAGCAAGCTATTTTCCGAGTTTGTTTGCCATGGTCTGCCGGTTTTCATTCCTGACATTTCATCTATGTTTGCAGTAGAGAATATCAAAAGCATTCAGGTAATGGACAAAGTGCTTTAATTGTCCTCACAGCAGAATTGTACTAATATTGCTTTGGGTTTCCAGTTGTAGTCCTTTGGTGGTGGGTGAAGCCGTATTCCTATTAGTGACACTTTCACAGCGATAGTAATAAATGTGGTACCGTACAGTGTGGAATTAATAGTTAATCTCAATCTTATCAAAAAAGTTTCTTATATCTAACATAATGATGTCTTGATCGTAATCAAACTTTGTGTAGTGTTTTGTACATGTTCTTGTTGTATGGCACACATGAGCGCTCTTTGAATATTTCAAACGTTTTCTGGTTATATGCAAAAAGTGCACTTGTGCGTCTAGCCTTTTGAATTGCAGTTTGAACAACTATGATATTTTCGAAAACATGGCTCAAGACATAACCCTGGTTTTTGTGGACAAATCAAACAATGATGAATTGTGCCTTTCCAAATGTTTTTCTGACAACACGACACTTTTTCTATGTGTTTTTCCTTTTTCATTTGTTATGCCTATTTTATATGGTAGATGTTGTGAAACTTTTGGGGTAGATTCAACTAATTTTTCCGGAAATAATTTTTCAAATACTGCTACTCGAAAGTTAAAGAATGGTAAATTTGGTCTATAACCATATTTTCTATATAGTAAGTAAGCATTTACCAGGTGAATCACGTAAAGACCCAGTTTTTTTGTACTACCTTAAATTTTTTCGCAACACTGGATCGTATTGTGTAAATTGATCTTGAGGATCCATCCCTATGATAAATTTATTATATTTTACTATCGGCAAAGGTTTTCTTCTATTTTAAATCTCAACCATTTTACTTTTATATCCACTCGAAATATGTATAACGTCTTGTTCATCTCACCATTTTCGAATCACCACACCATTCGAAAATTGGGCCTTGTCAACACAAGGCCCTTTTTTTTGAAAACATGTCAACACATGTTTTCAATTGAGCACCAACAACTTCTTTAGGTGAGTCTGCTCTATGAGTACGAAGAGTACCTCTACAAAATGTATGTTTTTTTAGTAAGGCAACAGCTAAACTATAACTGTAGTAAAAATTGTCCATATACAAGGAATGACCGTGATTCAGCATGTCCCACATCAGGTACAGTAACACCTTTTGTACGAGGCCTTTGCCACTTAGTATATCCAGTTGCCAGCATATACAGCAAATTTTAATACAATTCCATTTGTTTTTGCTATTACATACAGTTTCAGGCTGTATTTATGTTGTTTAAAAATTAAGCGATCTTTACATACGACCATCAATTCATCTAATGACAGGTGTTGACCTGGATAATATATCTGATTCATCCTATTCCTAAAATAATGTAACGTGGGTCTGACCGATTTTCCGGTGGTGGGTCATGAGTCTCTGGGTTTTGTCAAAAATGTAAACAACACAGAATAAGTAAATAGTGGTGTCATGTGTATCGTACTCAAATGAAAGGTTAACCCTAAAAATATACGAAATTCAGGAAGTGTTAGATCCTTCCACTCTGTGATTCTTGCACATTTCTTTCCATAACCCATTACCAGAACATCAATAGCATTCAAATTGGATTGTGAAATTATATCGTCCAAAAACTCATCTGTAATTAACATTTCAAACCAAGCATATGGATGTCCACAAGCGGTGGATCTATAAACAATCTGGTTTTCTCTTGTAAATTCAAAATCGTTCATTTTTCCAAATTGGTCCTGCCACTAATTGTCATCATCATCTGGTATGACAGCTGCATCTGCTAATAACGGAAGTATTTCAAGTATCATCCTCCAGAGAAGAAGTTCTGGTTGGAGATCTTTCAGCAATTTCTTCAAGATCAGCTAATATAATAAATATACTAATCATGCACAAATTGCACAAATAAATAAACCCCTACTTACAATCATCTCTTTAATGATTTTGTACCATTTTGTTACTTTCAGAAAGATCTACATCAAAATTGTAAAGACATTCCATTATTTCCTCAATAATAAGATTTTTAGGATTTGTAACAATAACTATTTTAGGTTTATGTGTATACCCTGCGGGTCCTGGTACATTTAGGTTATCCATTTAAAAAAAATCAAAAAATAAGCATAGCTGCTTGTGGTCACAACAAATGAAGATTATTACTTTCACCTTAGTAGTTGTATGGATAAACGAATCATGCTGTTTTTCAGTTGTTATACTGTTGGATAAAAAATTAGACAAATTAAATAATCTTTCCGTTAATATCTAGCTATTGTATTTTTCTATTTTCAGTTATCATTCTTTGAAATCTAGCGGTACCAAAATAATTTAGAAATATATTGTTTCAATGTTATTTTCTTCAGTTATCATGTATAGACCTGACCTTTGTAATGCAGGATATTTGTTTTTGTATGGTTACATTGTAATAAAAAATATATTATCAATAATGAGCAACCCTAAAGAATTATCTAAATATTTATTTTACATTTCAGATTTGCTAATTTAACCATAGAAAATATATCTCCATTGACACTTTCGCCTGAATCCAGTAGCAAATACTGGGACATGATGGCCTATAATAATTCCAAGTTATGCAACGTTCTGTTTGCAAGACAGTTGGCAAAAATCTTGAAGTCTGATGGTATATCAGTGTTTAGTTTACATCCGGGAAATATGGTCTCTTCAAAACTGGGAAGAAACTGGTGGTTGTATAGAGTTCTATTTGCTATTGTGAGGCCATTTACAAAAAGTTTACAACAGGCTGCAAGTACAACTGTATATTGTGCCACAGCTTTAGAGTTGGTTGGTGTGACAGGTAAGAGATCTTTGAGCTCATTTCTAATTCAACGTAAATGTTTTCACTGAAACTGGATTTGTTCATATAGTTTAATAAAACATTATTTAAAAAAATTGAAGAAAAATCTTTCAAAAAATTGTATATCAATTGTGAGGGTACCTTTGGTTGATAAGTACCAGAAACGGATTGTGATGAACTATAATATAATTCCAAAATAGTAGGCACTAAATTCTCAGAAATGACTGTGACGTCATTTCTGCCGCCACAGACTCTTGCAGTGGCGTAAGGAGCCCACAATATACATTGTATATGATATGTTTTTCTCCTTCAGATAAATTCGGACATCTGCGTTTGTTTTCACTGCTTTCACATTCCATATTGCTGACAGTTCACAGCACAAAATTAAACTGTTTTGGGAAAGAAAGTTTTTGGCTTTTTATTACTCCACCTTGATAAAAAAAGGTGGAGTAATAGAAAGCTAAAAACTTTCTTTCCCAAAAATTAATTACTCCTTAAAATATAATCTGTTCAATTTAAACTATTTTATAATGACATTCCCCTTGTTTCAGTCCTTAACAAATTCCTGGGTTGTTATCTCTTATACAAATTTTTTATTCACTGTTAATCGTTTTCTTAGAAATGTAGGTACCTAATATTGTGATGTTGACTACAATATAACTTCTTAGGAATGGATTAAATCTATAGAAAGTGTATTATTCCTCTTTTATGTTTATCTAGGGTAGGTATACAAAAATATCATTATTTATTATATTATTGAAAAGAGTTTTTCCAATTTTTGAGTTTTTATATAGGAAATTCCAAAACTGTCATGGCTCTTGAAAGGGCCCTAAATCTTTATTAACTAAATTATAATAACAGATCAAATTCAATCTGCTGGCAACTTGTTATTTATAAATTTTTGTGCAGATTATAATTAAAATTTTTTATATTCATTTATTAAACATTGATGGATTCATTTTATTAGCAGGAAGTTTCTTTAATGAATAAAATATGTTGTTATTTTATTTCCATTTAGCTCTGTGTGTATGGCTCAAATGTAAGATGATAAAATATTGTAATAAATCAGAGGCCGGCCCTGACAGTTGCTGCACGTGCCGGGCTCGTGGCAACGGCAAAGATTGCGGTTAAACCAGTCGCGAAGAAGCGAAACGAGAGTTCGAGAAAGCGTGCCGATACGCCCAGAAGAAATCTACGATGTTTGTTGCCGCAATATAGGCGGCAACCCCGTCCCTAGGAGTTAGTCTGTATGGAGAAAGCGAGCTGTTAACACATTGTGCAGATAAACGTGTGTAAATAAATTAGTTACGGAAATATCGTAAAAATAAATTAGTTTAAGACAGTTAGTGCTTTAATTCCTTACAATATATAGAATCCCAACCTGACAACAATGTTTTCGTTTTAATGCAATAATATTTCTGAGAATTTTTAGTGCCTATTATTATGAAATTTTAGTATAATAGAATTAATTCACTTGATATGATACTAGTTATTTTGAGTCTGTTAGTATTTGAGAAGATTCTGATCAAATATTTGCTCAAACATACAAGGAAATATTTTATGTACTTATGAGTAAAATACTCTCAGTTAAAATGTTCACTAAAAGAGCACAAAAATTTACCAATCAGTTGATTGATTTTGAGGTTAATTTTCTATTTCTCTGCTATTTAAAGATTTTCTGCGAAGCAGATGCACTTTCACGTAATGACTCGCTGAACAAAGTCTTTTAAATTGACTACTCATTTTAAAGAGATGACTCACATTTATCTGAAATACAATATATAAATTAAACAATCAGTATTAGAATGTGGCAATAATTATCCTGCCTTGAAAATTCAGGATGTTATAGGAAGTAGTGCACTTTCCGGTACAGGATTATTAAACAGAGTCAATTAAATTAACTAAACATTGTATTTTGAATATTTGTGTCCTTAGTTTCTTATGGCAAATCAAATCAAACCAAAGCATGCTTTATTATCTGAAGAATAGAAATAGTACATAATAAATCCTATAATATTATATAATATAATAGTACATAAATCCTAACTGCTTAAAATGAGCAGGAAGTCATGATAATTAAATAAAATTAAAATTATGCAAACCAATATGGATTGTC
>WOGN01011441.1:0-10024 GCA_015342105.1 Leptinotarsa texana
TGCTGGGCCGCCAGGAACGTGTCCTTGTGCCGTGTCACTGTGCCGTGTCCCTGTGCAATGTCGGGCCGATAGGGGTATTTCACCTTTCTAGCCGGTCAAAATTATTTTTGTAATTTTTTGTTGGGTTGAGTTATTTATATTGCGATTTGAGTTGAAACTAAGTGTTTTTCAGCAAATAATGATAATTATAATAATAATCTTTACAAAATACAATAAGTATTACTCTACAAAACATAAAACAGTGTTTATTTATATTTTTATGAATAAATCAGTATTTACAGAATTGGAAACTTTCTGTGAAGAAACCTCTTTCTTAAGTAAATACCAAGTATATATTTAATCAATAAACAATAATGTAACGAATTAATGCACTGTCTTAAACTAATTTATTTTCTACAATATTTACGTAACTAATTTATTTACACACGTTTATCTACACATAAAAAAATTATCAAGAACAAAAGTAGGAACACTATGTGCTGGTAAATTCATTTATGAAATTACAGAAAGATCTGGTAGTATGACTTGCATTAATCAAATGATGACATGTGCCAGGGTTCTTCATCGGATTGTTCATCTTCTTCTGCTTCCGATTCTTCAGAGTTAGAAACTTCAGGTTTGGGATCAGTAGGTAATAGCATATGTTTTGTTTCCTTCGAGAATGGCTGCGATTTTTTGGTAGGTTTTGGCCTAAGACTCGATAACAACGGATCATAGGAAAGCAATAACCGATACAGAACATCAAAGTTGCAGTTTGTCCTGGAAAACTTTCTCGCAAAATTATAGCGAAACATTCTAAAATGTTTATTTCTGAATTCAGCAGCTTCTTCTGAAAGCAAGCCAATTAGTAATAATGCTTTATCTATGACTGTTGCGCCATGGATCAAAATCTTATGCATTGTTGGTGTCATGGAATGCCAAGGATATAACGAAATATAGAGTGTAGCAGTTTCTAAACAATAATTTCCAAATTTGTTTACGTCGACTTTATGGCCACTTGAAATCACTTCTAAAATAATTTTCAATCTGTAGATGAGATCAAAGTTCACACCTGTTATTTCACTAGCTTTTTCTGGATCTGCAAAAAATCTTCTGCTTGTGTTTCCATCATTAGTGTTTCTAAACCCGGCTTTTGGAACATCTTCTATTAACCCAGTTTCCATCCTGAATTTTTGTTGTATGTACTTTTTCCATTCTTTGACAATAGTTTTGTCTGCTTCGGACCGTAACTACCACTTCTTAATGGGCAATTTGTAGGAAAGGTGTAAAACACTTTCGAATATGCGAATAGATCAACAGATAGACCAGATAGTCAACGCATCTTCAATAACATCCATTTTGACATTTAAGTCATTGAAGTGCCTTGAGGTTGCCCCGCATATATAACACCTCATTGTTTAAGAAGTTTGAGTAGCAGCATTGCACACCTTAGCATCTACCATAGTTAGTTTCATTGTGTGCTTTACACTGGCTATCAGACCTTCCTGTGTGAATTGGGTGTTTTGTAAATTATCAATTTTTGATGTTATATAATTAATTTCCTGATTTGTTATATCTGTTGATTCTTTGACAAATATTATTCTTATGGGACGGCAAAATCGGGGTGATGACGGGGTCGGGTTTTGCCAGATGATTTTTGCTCTACAACAAACTAGTTGTAGAGGAACTAAGCAACTTTGGAAGATATTTGCATCTGTAGCTTCTTCGTTTTTCATTTTTTGCTTGAACTGTGATTGTTGAGAACCATCACAACCCCACTTGTATATGAGCTCTAATGAAATAAGTTCTTCTTGAGTCAAAGTGATAAGGATTTCTAATAAATATGTCAATAATCGACTAACTGTGTGGTCCAACAAGTCTTGCAAATTTACTTCTGCACATATTTCATTTACTGTAAATGACTCTTGTGGAGGATAACACTTTTTTTCTCTCATTGTAGATTGCTATAACTGGGGTAAAGCTTTTTGTTCGAATTTCGTATTATTTCGTATTGATTTCTTGAAAGGTTTGCTTCCACAAACATCGTCAATGCTTTTAGAGAGGTTAGATGATCATTTTTGACTTGTAAAGATCTAGAATATGCTTTCCTGTATTTCCTAGCTCGTTTCGGAGACTTTGTAATTTCAGAAAGCACATGTGACACATTTCTATCACCAGATGTATGTAACGATGACCTCTTAGCATGTAAGAGTACTTCCTGATTTACAGATCCCCGTATTTCATTTGTTTTTCTTCTCTTGCTTCTGTCACATAACTCACAAAATGGTTTTGTTGGACGACCGACACGTTTTTGCAATGACACCTTTGGTATTTCAAAAGTTCCTTGCAGCCATGTAGTATTATTGACTAAAAATTTGTTTTGTGTTCTATTTGCTTTCAACCATCTTTTTTGAAATTCACACTTCAAATGTGAAATTTTATGTTTAAAATGTTTCAATTGAACTTCAGAAAAAATTTCAGATGATAGAATGTCATTTTCTAAATAATTCAATTTTTCTTCAAAAGTAGGCAAGTTCTGTTGCTGCATTTTATCAAACAATCCTCTTAGATTCACGACTCTATAGTTCGAACCACCAGGTATCCCTACACAAAGTACAAATCATGTTACCCACGAAATAATAAAAGTTGAGAAATTAGATATTTATTAATGTCGCCAATAAAGTGTGGTTAGGTTGAAAAGAGGCAAAAAGTGGCACCTACTTAATATATAAGGATAATATTCTTGAACTAATATATTATATACATTCAAAAATGTAGCTCGGAAGCACCCGGATGTATAACTTTCAGACTCATAAACATAGAAACATATTAAATGTTCTTTCTAAAAGAGTTCATACTTCAAGCTGACATTTACACCAATCATCAAGCATACATCAATGCAAACTTATCATATAAATATGTGATTTTACTTGAACTAGAATCGTCCATAGATGTTTTTCCTATAGAAATTCACCAAATGTATTATTTACGTGGATATCCACCTTACAAATATCGCCACTAAGTCGAGCGTGCGTGCCACACAACCGAACAGTTGACTTTCGACAAACATTTTACACGATTGAGGCATTGAGGCACCCACTATCTGACTCATAGTGGGTGGCTGAATTTGTTCTCTATGTCAATTTAGAGATATTGGACTTTTGACCGACTGGAAAGGTGAAATACACCTATGTGAGATGTTTTGTTTAATGATGCAAAAGTAGGAAGCCAAAAACTTATGTGTTCTAAAAATATTACATTTCCAATTTAAACATGTAGAAGACTCAATAATGGGTGATCCTCTTAGTTCCCTCCTTGCTGCAACTTTGAGAAAACTCCAACATACAACTTCACATAAATGTATTTATTGGTCTAGCTATGTTGAAGCACAGCTTACTTCACAATAACAAATCGACAATTATAGTCGGTTTTCAAAACATCAATTCAATTCAGAAAAAAATTTCACAATAAAACTACAAACCAATGATTCGATACATTTTTGAGACCTCACGTTTACAAAAATCATTAAAAAACATAATTTTGCAATTTACCACAAATCAACCCATGCATGATCCATAGACCCTCCAGTATCTCGAAGTCAACAGAGACTTTCAATAAGGAATTAAATTCATAATGAAGAAAAGAGAAATGAAACTTTCTATGTTTTTTACCTCTTTTATAGAAAGTTTCATTTTTCTTTTCTTCATTATGATTTCCTACCACGTAGTAAAGGCTACATCCATCAATTTATTGAATTAAATTCAATAAAACGAAGTGCAGTAAACAACAACTTCAACCCAAACATAATTTATCACATCCTTGACAAAACTCTTTTCCAACAGGTCATTATTCAAGTGTATCCCTACATTAAAAATAACACTAACACCTACGAAACACTCACATTCACAGTAAAATAAAGGGGTTAAATGAAAAAAACTATTAACAAATGAGAACATTAACATAGCAAGACTGATAACTCCTAGGGTAGACAGATATTTAAAGAACAACAAGTCAAAAAGGGACGAAGGTAATAAAACAACGGTCCCAAAAGTTTGTATAGAAAGGACTTCAAAAAATTTAAAAATGAGAATCGCCAAATATAAAGGAAGTATTGAACTAAAAAAACTTATTCATCCAATGCTTGGCTTGTCATCACTCAGAAAATAAACAACATGGACTACATCTTGCATACAGAATATGAAGGACAAAAATATATTAAAGAAAAAGGTAATACAAATCATGAAATTATGAAACAACAAAAATTAACTGGCGCTTCCTTGCGACTTCATTGATTCCAGTGGCGCATTTGCTTTTTCAGCTGCAGCAAAACCCGTTCTCTTTCATAAACAAAATGTATGGTGTCTCCAGAGGCTCCAATAAATTCAAAATATCGCCAGAATACTTACTGGCACGACTATCGTCAAACTTAAACCAGTCCGTTTCGCCTTTGATCAATGCATGATACTAACCGGAGTCAATGCCAGGACCACAGTGAACAATGACTGCATGAAGATTATAATAGTGGTATGCTAGATTGAAGTATTTGTTCATCTATTTTAAAACTTCGTAAGAGTTTGCTGCTTCCGAAGAGGCTGAGTCAAGTTTGAGGATCATCGGTGTTATTATTAGATTGACTGTTGCCTCAGATGTACTTGTTTTTTCTCATAATAGACAGTTAGTTTGGCGCATATTTGGCAATACAGTTGATCATCACCCGTTGAAAGTTCCATTATCAAATGATTCAACAATAAGGTTTGCACAGACTGGTTGTCAGGTATATTAACATTTACTACAAAGTAAACTTCGAAGTCTGCTGGAACTGCAGCATTGTCTGGCCAAAAATTAAAACGAAAAAAATACTAAAATCTTGGTAACAAGTATCTGTTCCATCCAGTAACGGTTGAAACTTTTGGTGTTTATGGCCCGGATTCTTTATTATTCGTTCTTGAACTATGAAAGAAAATAGACCAAACAACGAAGATTACCGTTCTACTTTTTTTGATATAAAGAATGATAGAACATGATAATGCTACTCAGGTCCTTGGAACTATTCCTCCTTCACATAATTTTGATGAGATCATGCGTTGCCCTCATTTCACTGCGGAACTAAAATATCTTCAAAACAAGCCGTGATATGTGTATATTCATCAGTATCCTATCAAGGTTAATTCGTAAGTGATTGATCCACATTCTTCTTTTTCAATGCAGTCAATGGACTTCTTGCCCCCACAAATATGAGCTGCAGTCCTCATGATTCTGGTAACCTTTCAGAGAAAAAACTCCATGAAGCAAAAGCAGAATCGATCTCTCTACGAAACCCTTAATCACTTGGAAGAATCGATGGCAGTTTAAGAAATGGTTCTGATATAGATTATGTGAAACATGTTCTTCCTTATGAATCAGTAGACAGTTGTCCCAAAAATCTTCAGAAGAAAATTGGAAAAGATAATTCAGGAAACATTTGCTACATGAAAAGCATTTCACAAGTGTTGTCCATTCATTTCAAAAACGAGGTTTCAACGATGAATGAGAACGAGAAAGTTTCCTACTCATTCACCAAACTCAAACAATTGTTCATGCAATTGCACTTTCGTGAGAATGCAGCATCTTTCCCACCAACCGATTTCCTGGAGCCTTTGAAGTCCACTAGATATTTATTAGGACAAGAAGATTGCTTCGAAATCTTGAGGTTCTTGTTGGATACCCTTTTTGAGCAAAAAAATAGTAGAATCAATACTCCTGACAGATCTGGATTGAATGATTCTGTACAGTCTATCTCGTCTTGTGTTTGTAGATATTTTGCTGGAAAATCTTCACTTATTCATTTTGTAGTAAATGTTCAAGAGGTAGCAAAAACGTATGCGATTTTCTGGAATTTCAACTAGCGTTTCCTAATATGACCGATAACTAGTCCTTGCAAAACTTATTGTTAAAACAGAACAAAAATTGAACCGGCTAAAATATCTTCAATTCAATAAACGAAAATATTCAAATTATTATTGAACTTGTTCGAATGAAATGTCAAAAATCAATTTATTTACATATCGACTGTTTTGCTGGAAATAATGTTGTACTGAATTTGTTTTTCAAATCTACTGGTAATTCCAGAGATAATATTTTATCCTATTAGGTTTTGACATGAAATTAAAATATTGTACCTGTTCACTAGAATTATTGTAACTATGTTTTTATTCATAATCTGTTTCACCAGATTTATTTAGCATTCATCTAATGAATTTTCTAATTATACCCACCGTTATTGTCACTGTAGAATAGTTTGATGTATAAGTCCAACTGATGGAGGTACCGTATAGCGAAATAAGTGATACAAGTCATCAGTTATACAAATAAGTGGTAGAATAAAAACCGATGATATACTGAATTTCATCTAATTCCAAGAAAATGCGTCTATCATAAAGTAGGTTAAGTTGGTGATGCAGACCAGGGGCAATGTCACATTATCTCTTCGTCATCCCCTCACTTTTATAGGATTCCAGAATGCCAGAATGACCCTTATCGCAGACTGAAGCAGAAAAACACATCAAGTGGATAAAAAGGAATTCGACGGCTGCCATTTCTAGACAGAGGCGCAACCAGATTTGTATTAGTGAAATATTGTAATTGGTAATTCAAATGAAGAAAAATATGGCAATAACTGTTTTTATCATTTATAATCGTACATATCTAATAGGTTACGTTCTACATATTTGGCCGCTTTATTCCAGAAATATTTCGAAAGTTTGATGAAAGGTCAGGGGGATCATCGTCTCTAGCAGGTTCTGTTCATGAAAAGTAATGTTTTACTTTCCGAACTGAGTCAAGTGAAATGAGTTGTTATAGTATTCTTTCTGTCTTTGCTTTCTCCCTCCACTTCTCCGAAAATTATACAAGGTGACTCTAGCTACCATTCTGGAACGCTCTCGGTTTTCTGGTGGGGAGGTCAATTTTTTTTTGATTTTCAATCTATCCCAAATCTGAATCATCCAGATCAATGGAGAATCTGCATAAGTGTTATGAATAATACACGGTTCGCCCCGAAAAGTTGAAGCGTAATATAAACTTTTGAAGAAGATAAAAACACGTAATCAATGGAAATCGTTATTTATTTACTAAGTTTACATCTGGAAATCGATTGTGAGTCCGTTTTCAAATCCAACTTTTTTGCAAAAATTGTCTTAATTGTAAAATTGTTCGAGTTTCCTCATTACAGTTGAAGATGGAAGCACAAGCGTGCCCTTTCAAGGACAAAACACAAGCACTACAGGAAAATCCTCAAGGCGCTCTGAGAGTGGTGCCTGTGCGAAAGTAACGATTCAGATTGGATTTTAATCGCTGGAGAATAAATCCATTTGGAAAAACATTCTCAGAAGTTTATTCCACAAGAACGCAGTTTTCCAAATAAAAGAGTTCTTGGACAATGAAGTTTGAGGTGTACTGAGTTGAAACTCAGAAGTTGCTTTGGATCGAAACAAACAATTCATAGAGTCTTCACAAAAGACTAGCTACCAAATGTCAACTACGACTTGCAGAACTACGTTTGCTAGATATCACATAGATGAACTATTGGACTGACTAACCCAAAAGCATTACCCATCAAGAGAAATCAGCAATTCGAGAATAGCAGAACATATCGGAACCCAAAAACATTATATCAAAGAAGCCGCATATATACTGAACAATGACCCATTCATCAAGACTAACGAGACGTGAAACGTGTGAATAGAGATGAAATGAGTATCAGTATAGCGAAGGAAATCAATCACCCAAATAAACAATAAATGGTCAGTCATCACTAAAAATGTCAGTGAGAACGTACATATCTTTCTCAAAATGATTGTGATGGAAATTTCGGATTTTTTCAACAAGTGTCATAAATCTAGAAACAGAATGCGGTGCATATGTTCGTCAATATTGACAATTTGATATTTTTAAAGTTGGATAATTCACATTTTTTTCAACAAATATATAATTGAATACCTCATTTAAAAAAATAAAAATTATAACCTAATGACTTTAGACGTTTAAAAAACTACACCTCTTCGCCTTCGTTCATTTATATATCTATACGCCACTGGCACCTTGTTTACGGCCACCTCACCTAGAAAAAATCGTTACCGATTTGAGAGATGTCTCGTAAAATTTTGTCTCCATAAAACATATCCAGCATCATAAATATGTACTATGACACGAAGGGGAAATATATGTTTGGTATGAACCGAACTGTTTGTATTTATTTCAAAGGTGGGTTACTTTGAATGCAGCTTCATCGTCTCATCGTTTGAATGTGTTTGATAATGTTTCTTGGTCAGTGTAATAGGTTCTGGACATAAATTGTATAAAACGTTAAAAATAGATTTGAAATCTACTATTCTGAGAATATTTTGTCCTTAATAATTTTTAATACGGCGCTTTGCTTCGGAGATAACGGAGCGAAAAAGAATTTCGACAATAAGAATTTAGCAAAAAATTACATGTACTGTTTCTGAATCTAGAAGAACGATTGGAAATGACTACTCCCCGCTCGGATGCAACAATCCAGTCTTCTCCTCATCGACTCCCGAATTCTTTAAAAAATACCAGGATCGTTTCTGATTGCGTTACTCCCATCAAATTGAATGTCTGCAGCTGTTTGTAGTAATCGGAATGTTTTGATAGGTACCACCAGAATTGTTTGATTTTTTATTACTTGGTAGGTCCAGTGTAGTATGCTATACTTTTATTTCAACTACGTTAGTAATTTTAAAATTACCAAAATTATTATCGTCGAAATTATTTTTCGCCCCGTATCTATGAAACAAAGAGCCCTATCAAAAATATCCTCAAAAATATCCTTAGAATACTCCAAGGAATAGTCCCTTAATTTTTTTACCGCATGTTAATACCCTTTATAAAAGAGAAACGAAAATAAGAAAATAAGTGGAATAATAAAAATGTCAGAACTGAAATATTTGAATAAGTTAGTTGAAAAGGAAAAAATAACAAACATAAGAAAAAATCAAATTAAAAAAAATCAATCTTGTTGAATATGCATTTTAAATAAAATACAAACGCTAGTTTGTAAAGAAAACAGATTATTTTGACTTAAAATGAAAGTAAATGAAAGAATGAGTTGGGCAATGAGTAAAATGTCAATTATATGCAAAAAATAAAATATGAGACACAGTCTAAAATCTGATGAGAATGTGACCGATTGTTTACTGATTTCAAGGACATTGAACAATGTTCAGGAATTGTGTGAAAAGAATAGCTCATATTTCAACATAGTCGAAATTTATAAGAAAATACCCCATACAATATTGAAAATAACTTACTGATACGATGTGGTACAATCAAAGACGTAGTTCTTTTTTTAGTGAAATGTGGCGTTTACCTTACACATCATTTGAAAACCTTTGGAAGCAAACACGATGTGAACTTTTGACATGAATATAAATGCCGTCAAAATAATTCACTACTCATATATCAGATTCGAGTTAGAACATTGTGCTCTAATTTGCTCTTCAAAGAGAATATTTAAAATTCATTCTGAAGGCCAGGGAAACTATCCAGAAAGATGTAACCACAAGATTATTTAAGATAGCTACCAATTCAACTCCTGAAAAAAAAGAGCCCCACTTATTTTTTGTACAAATTGCTGCATGAATAAGTAGACTGCCGTAGACATCGCGACTGAACTTCAGGGTAGCTAGCATTCACTCACATTAAAATCTCGCATTTTACTATAGCACAAGAAAGAACAAATTTTATATATTGAAATCTCCAATAAAATCAGTGTGCAATATATACATCTCAATTTGTAGTCATTGTAATATTTATTAAAAATTGTTCAGATAATAAACTAAAAAAAGGAGTAGAAGTTCGCAAATGATTTGTTCACGATTTCTTTATAACAATATCTAAATACTTATTTGTAAAATTAGATCGTTGATATGTAATTTTTATTAGAATAACCAAAAAAATAAAATGAAAACAACAATAAGAATTAATTGGCGCTCCGGGGCGACTTCATTGATTCCAGTGGCGCATTTGCTTTTTCAGCTGCAGG
>WOGN01011442.1:0-10024 GCA_015342105.1 Leptinotarsa texana
AAAGCATAAAAACTGAAATTACAATGAAATAAAATACAAGCAACAATAAAAAAATCAAAAAATTAAACTATTATCACGAGATGAACATTAAAAATCATTAACAAGAAATGAAAATTGAAAATTGAAAGATTCCAAGCCCATCACGACGTTTCGATTTGAACTATCCACAATCGTCTTCGGATAATAACTGGACTCATTCTTCCGAGATCTGACTATTTATAGGTCATTCGAGTGCTATCTCCTATCCCCTCTTCCCTCTCTGCGCTTCATCGATTTTAGCGTATCTCTACGCTAGCTTTGCTGAATGCGTTGTTGAACAATATGTATGCGGCTTCTGTGTATTTTTTCCTAAACCAGTGTTTCTCCTTGTGGATGATGTCAGCTTGAGACCGCTTGATGAGTCCAAATAATCTCTGCAATTCCTGATTTGCTGGTTTTTTCTCTCTGTTTGTGTTTCTTGTGCTCGGTAATGCGAACTTTCAATGGTATTATTTGTGTCGACTTCTTTTCCTTATGAGGCTCTTGCTGTCTTCCAGTCAAAGTCTTTTCCACTATCACTTTGGAGGAACCATTCCATTGAAGGTCATTTTTGATGATGTCTAGTTTGTTTTCCAGACCTTGCTTTGTATTACAGAGCCCGAAAGCACGGACTTCTAGAAACTTGACGAATTCTCTCTTAGTCGATTGATGATGGTTGGATTCCTGGTTCAGATTCTGTCCCCGTATACAGATGTTTCCCATTTAGTGTCGGTCATCTTCAACAATACGTGAAGGAAAACAATTCGTTGTTGACTTCCTTCTCCATTATGAAAGCGATGGAAGAACTTTTTTATAATTTATTTTTATTGGGGCGATTAAAAGCTAAATAGTTGTCTATGATGTTTCCAACTTTCAACCGAGACAAAAGATATTCAAATTGAAAAAGAAATGAAAATTTCTATGTTTCTTACCCCTTCTATAGTGGTAAAAACATAGAAATTTTCATTTCTCTTTTCATCATGATCTCCTCCCACGTAGGAACGGCTACATCCATCAAGTTATTCAAACTCTTCAATCAAAGAAAAAGAATCAAGACCTCTCGTTTGTTTTTCATAACTCAATCAGTTATGGAATGCTTCTTTGGGATATGCAAGAATGTTTCTCAGCAGCTCAATTATCTTCTCAGATATTTATGCGCAATATTTGTTTTGAAGACAGTGAAATTTTTTTATTGTTGAAGGTTCATATTTCTGTTGCCAAAAATGATAAGATTGTGAAGTACACGTTGGATTTTGGTTCTTTCATCCTTCGTTTTTTACATTTCCTTTCTTGATGTTATCAATTATTGAGATATTTTTTGTACCAACCAATTTTTGTATACACTGTCAGACTTTAGAATTATCAATTTTTTTGTACAATGATACATGATTATGATTTTATACGTATATGAAGAAAACCATTAAGATTCACTTTTCACCAGTTTGACTTCTGTCAAAACAGAATTCTGTAAACTATTCTATGATAATGTGTGTAAATATTCACCAAGAAACTATCAATTGCATATAAAATCCCAACTATTTTAGAAAATACAATTATTGATGATCACAAAATTTTTGGCTTCACTCAAATTTTATTTCAGTTAACCCAAATAAAACAGAATTTATTATGTTTAATGAAAAAAATATGCAGGATGTTAGGACAAGAATTTCTATGAAGAATGCACAAATAAAACAAACTATAAAGTACCTCTTTGTTCATATGGACAATACTTTGAAATGGGATATACATATTGAGACAAACTTATTGAAAAATTTTCTGCAATTATTGGAGCACTACGCAGATGTCCAAAATTGAAACCAGAATTATCTAGTAAAAAAAATTTGGACTCACATATTCTTAGCCGGATTAAATATTCTTCAAATATATGGGGATCATGCTGTAAAAATACTTTCAAGAAAATTTCCATTGTTTTTAAAAAAGCATGAAAAGTAATGTGTGGTCTTCCATATGACATTCCAACTAAACAACTGTATTCAATAACCAACACATTTTCTTAAGAAGAACATTTCATAATATACAGACTTGAAATTGCTCATTTAGTGATCAATAAATAATCAAATCTAACCTTGTATTAATAAAAAATTCAGAAATTCATGATCATGATACAAGGCAACATAATCTGTTTCATCTCGATGCTGCAAGCTCTATAATGGGCAAAGAAAGATTCAATCATGATTCTCTTTATGCTTTCAATACATTCCCTGATGTCATAAGAAACTGTGAAAATATCGTAAAATTCAAAAAATCATTAAAATAATTTATACTTCAAGTAAAAATAAATATAATATTTTTTTTGTGAAAAACCTATTTCATTTCTTTGTTTACTCATTTCTCAGTTTGAATGTCTCAAATTTGTATGATAAGGCTGATTGAATTGATTAATTTTTATTTTTCTTCGATTTATTCAAGGGTTGGTGCAGATCATAGCCATGAAGAAAATAACAACGGTTTGTCACTTGGAAATGGTCTAACGAAAGAAAGTACAATTGAACTAATACCAAACAAAGGTAAGTGAAAAATGTCACTAGGGATCACAGGAAAAACCAGCTCTAGTATTCAGTATCAATTTCTGAAAATACGAGTTTGAGTTTACGCTAATTTTATTTCAGTTTCAGTATATAGGTCCGCCTCGCGGAGTCTACATATATATCCTTTCACTCTTATGCGATTATGAGGTCGTAATTTTATTGTTTCTTGAAAATTTTTAGAACCTGTTTTTTGCTTTCTTCAAATTTTTTCAGTAGATAGTATAATGTAAGTATTATGTCCGAACCATATTTGCATGAATCATTTTCAAACACATGAAGTAACTAGTTTTCTAGTTCTCTGATATCAATTACCAAACAAAGTAACGTTCAAAGAATGAGATGAATTTTGAATTCTGAATTTGAAAATTATTTCAAAAATATGCTAGATCACTAATTTCCAAGGTTATTTCTAAAGTGTTGAAGCTTCAGAAAGTACTCAGGTAGATATTCTACTTAGTAAATTAATTTAAAAAAGGGGTATTTTTATGTTGTTATTCTAAAGGATGATTTAGATAAGAACCATGAGTAATGAAAATAATCATTCCATCAAATAAATTTGTACGATAACAGTTTTCTACCGTCATTTGAGCTTGCTTATATACATCTTGCTACAAAAACTGCGGGGGATCGAATTAAAAATTGAAACATGCTTAATTGCCTTCAAAAGATTAAAGAGTCTTTTTGATAATTTGGACTCAATAGACTGATACCACCGAATTGGTACTCATTTCAATGGATTTTGTGATCTTTGAAATGGAAAAATGTAATTTTATTAGTGAAAATGAGCTCCAAATAAGTTTTATTGCGTTTTGATACTCATTTATTTGATTTGAGTATTACTTAATTCCTTTAGATTTTCAAAGCGATTTTGAAAATTCACTTCTAATCATTGATTCGGATTATTTTATCATTTTTGTAGCTTTTTCTTATTCGGAACCGTTAATTGAAAATCGCCTAAATGAATATGAAAAGGAAAAAAATTAAAATTTCGAATTTTGGGTAGAAACTTGGTGTATAGGGTCGAAATTGATTTCTAAGCAAAATTTTTGAATAACTATTTTGATATTTCTAAAGTGAAGCGAAATATCGTGAATTTTTTACCTTTTCACCCGGGTCGCAGTAGGCTGGATTTGAGGCTGTCATTCGAGCTAAGTATTACGAAAAATGCGGCCTATAAAGGTCTACGCCTGTACCAAAATTCAAATCTCTGCTTTCAAAAATGAACAAAATACAGATGTGTCTTCATCTTGAGTGTGTCGTACTATGAAAAATGTATGATTTTATCAAATGATTCTTCTCTATGCAGGGGCAGCAAATACTTCTATACTGTTTTTCTCAGTTTCATCAAATAAAACACCCCGTGAATAATGACTAACCGAATAGTTCAAACTCTGAGCTTGCAGAAAATGTAGGATTTGTCTTCATGAGTTTTTTTGGAAATATATATTATTCTCAAAGAAAATATGGAAACGCCATAAAAATAATAAGAACTTTTTTCGAAAAATCACAAATTCATAGCAAATGTTCAAACGATTTTCCATTCTGGGCTGCAAATAAGTTGAATCTACAATAATGCTTTTTGAACTTCATATATGTCGTGGAACTTCTATAGATCTTTTTCTTCATGTTTTATAATGTGGTTCGTTCCTTTTCATGAGCAGCATATTCCGAAAGATATGGATAAGAAGACATCTGAAAGATCATGAGAAATTTTTGGCCACTTTTCCTATTAATTTGGTAGAGATTATACGAAGGCATGTCATCATGTAATATATAATGTTTCTGTTCAATTTATTGAATCACACAAAAGAAAAAATATCTGTAAGATTCTTCATTTTGTGGCCAATGACCCTGTTACTAAGTTATGTCCTCGAAATCATTTTTTTGATTTTCTATTTCAGTATCGTGGTAGGTAGGTAGGTCTGAAGTGAGTGGGTCTATTCGACTCCAGACCGCAACCCGCAAGGGTTTATTGTGGCTCACACCTATTCACACTCGGGCAAATAAACCCAGCTTTTCAACGAAGCCGATTAGTTTGTATGGTGAGTGGTTTTTCAGGTCGGATAGTGAGAGTAAGGATCTGCCGAACTCAAAGAACTTGATTCGGTCCCCAGCGGGACAGGCACAAAGTATATACTTTGCTGTTTCATCATTTTCCGGACAGACGCAACACACACTGTCTTCCAACAGTACAAGTCTCTGCATATGATGATTCAAATGACAGTGACCTGTAAGAAGACCTGTTAGACATCTTCGTACATTCCTACTATAGTTCAACGACTGTTTGGAATGAGGCTTCCAAAGGTAAATAAACGCATTGGAGTGAGCCAATCGTGGAAGAAGAATGAAGGCGCTTGCAGGACCCTCCTTTGCAATAGAGTCCGCAACTTCATTGCCTTCTAGGCCAGTGTGGCCAGGAATCCAGACCAGAAACAATCTTTCTGACAATCTTTCTATCGAGGACGGTCGTTTTTGGCAATTTGCTACCAATTTAGACGTTGCTCGGTAGGAGCCAAGAGCTTCCAATAACCGCTTGACTATCCGAGAATATTTTTATTGACACAATTCAATAGCCTAAATTTCCGCTTTAAATACAGTCGTATAGGGTTCTAGGTAGATTGATATTTCTATCCTGGGTCTGCGAATGGAAACACCTGCACCAGAACCGGAAGGTGTTTTAGTATCATACCTCACTGGTAATCAAAATGAGGATTCTGTGGCAAGTAGTAGTGTCAATTGTGTCTGTTTATCATTCTCATACTTGGAAATATTGACCTCGGGAATCAAATTCAATATGTATATTATTAGAAGAAAACTTTGGTTCCACAATCCCTTTCAAAGTATATGGATGTCATTTGTTTATCGATTTTGTAGAATTTCACTTTATAAATTGCAAAACCATGACACGTGTTTTAGTGTGCAATAGCTGTTAGTACTGAACACGCCTGAAGAAGCTAGTAAGAGACGTGTGGCGGTTTTGTAATTTATTGAGTGAAAAGTTATAATGCATTTTCATAAAGGTGGTTCATTTCATAACTTGTTTTCTGTCGTCATTCTAATCATGGGTGTCTGACTTATAACCAACTGTCTTGCAATTTTTTTAATCTGCTGGAAAAACCACTGCCATTTGATGTTTCCAATGTATTGCAATTTCATACATCACTTGCCTTTTTTTCTCTCTCTCTCTCTCTCTAGCTGTGTGAACCTTGAATCAAGATATCAAACTAAAATTTGATCTATAAGTAAAAATAGACTATAAGTAAACATAAATTCTTCTCCTTCAGCTCAATGTACCGAAATTCCAGGTAAATGTTACTGAAGCTACTTTCAGTGTGAGAGTTTGGTAGTTTCTTGTGTTAGAACATGCATTCAAGAAAGGTACTACCGAAAGATTTTTCAAGGAGAGTTTTGAGAAAACTGAAAATTTAAAGAAGAAGTGAACAAAATATGAAAGAAAGAGAAAGAAAATCAATGATCTTCACGTAAGTACAAAGGAAATTGCAATTTTGAGGTTGGATCATGCATGAAATAAAAAAAATCGAGCTCTTCATTGATATATTTATTATTTCTCAATAAAAATTACCCTTCTCTGGCTGATATTTACTAAAATAACAAGAAAAAACATACAAATTTGATAAGAGAAACGCGAAGAAAGTATTATCAAGAGAAAATACAAATGTTTGAGAATAGTTCAAGGGTTTTATGGAATGTTGTATCTGAACTCTCAAGTGGAGTATTCAATAGTTGATAGAGTGAGTTGATAGAAGATCCTGCAAAGAATGTGACTGAATTAAATAATTTTTTCATCGAAGCCTCCCAAGCACCAATGGGGAAATTTCGAAGGTAATACATCTAGACAATCTAACTAATTCCATAGATTTTCATTCACACATCTTATTTTTGAAACTATTTATTGAAAGCGAACTGTTCGATCTCGTCAGTCGTAAAATGAGGAACAAGATGTCTTCGGGAAGCGACGAGGTACCTGCCTTCTTGGTAAAAAAAATATTAAGTTCTGTCATTGAACCATTATCCTTTTTGGTGAATCTATCATTTTCAAAAGGCATCTTACTATCAAAGATGAAGATGGTTGAAGTAATTCTCATTCAAAAAAAATAAAAAATTGTCATTATTAGAAAATTTCAGATTTTCTATTCCTCCAACTTTTTCGAAGATTTTAGAATGGCTGAACGATTTTATCGGCTCACACAATATTCTGACTTCCATTCAGCATGGTTTCCGGTGTGGCAAATCAACTCAAAGTGCCTTACTATCTTTCTACAATGACTTGATTGACTCAGGCGAGTGTCCCGCTTTAGGTCTATGTGACTTGAGCAGGGCTTTTGACTGTGTTGATCATACCAAGCCATTAGATATTCTGTATCGTTATGGAATAAGAGGAAATTCACATTCTCAACAACAGAATGCAGTGTGTCTTTGACAAAGGTGATGTTTATTCATCTTCAACATCAGAAATGAGGTCAGTTCAGCTGGGAGTACCCCAGGGATCTATACTTGGCCTACTCTTATTTCTACAATATATCAAGAATGTAGACAGAAAAAAACCATATTCTATGCAGATGATATTAGTTTGGTGGTATCTGCCAAAGCAACGAACGAATAAACTCTACAATGTGTATAGACTCTGGATGTAGTTTCAAACTATTTCAATAGTCAGAATCTGTTTGTCAATCTAAAAAAACTCAGGTAATCCACTTTCACAACTATCAAAGTTAAACCGATGATATTCAGGTGACTGTTAATGTCTCTATTTTGAGAAACACCCATGATGTTGTTGAATTCCTAAGCCTGCAAATGAATGAGAGCCTTTTTTGGAATGTGCAGTGTGATCAACTACTTTCGAAATTGAGCTTAACTTTGTTCAGATAATACTATTTCTATTTTGAACCGTTTTCGAGATGAACTGTTTTAAACGGAAATTGACATGGTTTCCTTGTTCATCACTCATTTTTGTAAAACAGATTTCGTTTGATATTTGCCAGAAACGGCTAATTAACGCTCATCATGAAAAGCCCTGTATTTTGTTTATATTTTTATATTCATTGGACATTTATGTATTTCATTGTTGACAAAGCTAGTAACTTTGTCAACAAGAATTTTTCTTCGGACAATGAAGTCTTATTACTATTATTATCAATTGAGACATGTACAAAATCGTGTGAGATTCATACATAACTCCAAATGAAAAATTGTTTGAACTTCTGGTATGAAATACGGATTTTTCGAATTGAGTTCGTTTTGTTACCCGATTCAGTAAAGGAATAAAAAACCGTTTTTGCTTGTATGAATTTTTCAAACATTTCCAAATATAACACTTTCTGCAAGCTCATAAGGTTATATACTGGTAAGAAATTATTCGAAGCTTGGTTATTGCATTAACCAAATTTCCGAAACCACACCAACACAAAACGACATGACACAAACGTTTTATGTCGTTTTGTGTTTTCAATTGTTTATGTTGTTGGCATTGTGTTAACTGTTTGATGAAAATCTCACAATGAATTGTTATTTGAAATTCTTATGGATTTCCTTCAAGTATCTGCCAAGGTCATCACCATATCCATATCTGCCATAATGAGTGAAAATAAAACAAAAAAATTAGAAAAAAATGACGATAGAATCAAAAATAAAGAAAACTTATGTGAACTCGGCTATTTCACTAGGATACCAAAATTAGTTTTAGGGAACTATATCAGAAAATAGGTTGTTAAAATACTGAAAAAATACATCAAAAATGTACCTGATAACACACGTTTGAAAGCAGAATTGGAATTGGGTTGAAATGGAAAATTTACCTTCGTACAAATCAATAAAGGTACAGAAACAGCTCGTCATCGTCATGTAATGTATTGGATTGCAGTAGGTAAGGGAAAAATGGACAATTTGAACCATAATAGTATAATAAACTTTAACAAACTAGTACAAGAAGGAAGTTGAGCAGTAGGTAATCTACAAATAAGGATGTAGAATTTCTCTTGGAAAAAAATAGAAGAATCAGGCGGCTCCAACCAGTAAAGAAACATGATTCTGCCAAGATATATTGGTGTCCATTTTAACCCTTAATAAACTTATCGAAGCAGAAAGCGAAATTGCTGTATGAAGATAAGTAAGCTTTCTCGAATCAGATCCAATATCAATGCTTTTCGAACACCATTGACTAACCAGGTCATATAACTGACTTTAAAACGCAACAACTCTTCTCGTCAGAATAATCCACGAGCAATCTAGCAGTCTCAACAAATAATAAATAATCAAACAATATTTGGAAAAAGTCATCATCCTCTCTTTTAATTTTTGGCATCGCTTTCTTTCATTTCCTCACTCATTTCCTGATAGTGACTGGATTTGAGAGTTGAAAGATTGAGACTATGTTCAAATGAAATAAAATGTACGGTTTTGAATGAAAATAGAAAACTCAATATTTCATTTATTTATTCATTACACAAATAGGAATACAAACAGAATGAATCCTAAAAATATCCTCATTACAAATATGAAAGATAGTGAGTAAACAACATATAAATGCTAAGTACATTACACTGTATGGTAATGAATATTAACAAAAATTAAAAAAAAGAGTATATGAAGAATCGATAACTAATTATAAATAAAAATAGATTTCACATACTTTTTAAATCTAAAAAAAGGTATCCGCAGTTTTTCAATATCATTGCAATTAGTATTGAAGGATCTGAAAATTCTGCATAAAGGAGAGTTTCTTCCTGAATTGGTTTTTCTAACTGGGGTTGCAAAGAGATCATGGTTTCGCAAGTCTCTGCAAGCTGTATTCCATGAAATTTTTTTTATCAACTTAGGACAATCGACACGTTTATTGAATAATTTGTACAGCATTAATATATATATGACATTTTTCTTCTATCTGTAAGGGACAATAAAGAATACTTTTTGAAAGCTGGACGGAAATTTCCATTTATTATAGAAATGTCACTTTTATGCACTAATTATTTGACGAATTTATTTTGAACACTTTCTTCTCTCTGTTGGTAAATCGAATATTGTGGACTCCAAACGACACATGCAAAGTTCAAACGATTAAATACATTAAGAGTAATATAGATTGAGAAATGTTTTTGCATTTCTGAAATGTCTTGTATTTTTTATAATGAAACCCAATAAACGATTACACATATTAAAGGTTTTCTCAATTTGGGATTCAAAAATCATTTTGCAATCAATTATCACTCTCAAATCACGTACTTCATTAAATGTTTTGATTGTGTGATTTCCTATTTGATATTGAAAATTAATGGGATTTTTATTTCTGGTGTGAAAGTTATTTTGTGACATTTATCGAGATTCAAGTATAGGCTACTTTTGCCACAGATTTCTGCAAATGCTTCAAGATCATTTTGCAATCTCTCACAGTGCTGGATTTCTTTGATGGTTCGATAAATCTTGAGGTCATCGGCATATAA
>WOGN01011445.1:0-15667 GCA_015342105.1 Leptinotarsa texana
AGCGTTATAGAACAGTGCTTTCAAAAAGTTGTTCCGCAGCGCCATCTAGTGGCGAGTTACAGAAAAATTAATAGTTTAGAAACCTTCTCTATTGAAAAGTACTTATACATATCAAGTTTCATCACGATCGGTTGAGCGATGTAGAAGTTTATCACTTATCAACCAACCAACCAACCAACAAACATCTATGATGAATGAAAGTTGTTACCATTTAGATTTTTTCTTGGAAGTGTAAATCAACAACATTATTTAAATGGAAAGTGATATATTTTTAAGATAGATTAATTTTTGGAAAAGTAATGTTTAAACTTTCTACTTCTCCATCTTTAAACAAAAAATGAGGAAATCTTCCAGAGAAAGAAAGAATGCAATTAATTTCAAAATGAACGATTTACAAAGATGTGTAGATCATGGAAAGAAGTACACTTTCACACACAAACTGGAGGAGAAAGCCCTCTCGAAACAACTATTTTCATATGATCATTGAATAATACGAAAGAAAAAACATTTTCCAAACAAGTACTTTTATATGACCGAAAATACTTTCTCTTATTGAGTTTGTATTCCAAACATTCTTTATGAAATTGAATGAGATATCGTTCTTAGAAGTCTTACACAATATAGGTATATGAAAGAGATGAAATTTCACTTACATGGAATACTGTCATCCTCAATGGTGAACTTCGATGTTTCGGAAAAAACCACTTGCCTTATTGCCTTTTCAGCTTCAATCCGGATATCATTCAAACAGGAAGCAGTCAAGTCATTCATGAAATGCCGACTTTATGTCACTAAAATGTTACAAAAATTTATGTGTTGAAATACATTCATTTCATTTCTGAAAATGTAATTTTCTCATATCTTGTACCATTTATATACAGTATAAATGGTTGATATTCATATTGTTTTCAAAGTCCTTCTTATCGATCAACTAAACTCACGTTTGCCTTAATGAGAGAGTTGGATTTGCAACCAAGAATTCATGAATGGTTGTCTGACTGTGTACGGTGATGATTTTTTAGGTGGATACATGTGCTTAGTAGCAGTCACATTTATTACAGAAAAATATAGAGAAGCCCTTCTTTTCTTTTTCATATAGCCAAAATATCAGCTATGTGTTTGTTTGTATACAAATCTCTATCACTGCACAAATGTTCTTTTTGTTTACGTCATGCTTGTTGAAATTTTTAAGTTTTTCGTGGATTTACAGCTAATTGGTTGACTTAATTTTATTTTTAGTAGTTTCTCAAGGCGATAAAAACGTGTATACGAAATGATTATGATAAGGAGGACCAGTTAG
Organism: Leptinotarsa texana; assembly: GCA_015342105.1. Classification (NCBI taxonomy): domain Eukaryota; kingdom Metazoa; phylum Arthropoda; class Insecta; order Coleoptera; family Chrysomelidae; genus Leptinotarsa; species Leptinotarsa texana. The sequence continues at coordinate 1,301 of WOGN01011445.1, forward strand.
AGAAAATCAGAAACCCTTAGGACAAAATTGCCCTTTTTAAGGTTCATTTAAATAACGTTTCAAAATTTAGGAAATTGCGATTAGTTCCGGAGATATATTAAAGAACTAAAATCCGCTAATTTCGTTTAAAATATTTTGTGACATTTATTAAAAACACTATTCTCACACCAGAACAAAAACCGCCTCTCAACGCAGATTTTGTTAATCAAGTTAGCAAAATTGTACCATCCTATCGAGAGACGATTCACATTTAAACAGATTCCTTGCCTATATCTAAATGACAGAGGTGGATATTACGATTGTCTTCTAAGTTTGAAAAATGACTTTGGAATGGCAATTGTTTTTCTTTCTTTGGCGTTAAAATTTTGAATCATTCATAAAAAAACACAGTGAAACTTGGCATTTCACGGTCTGTACAATTTTTCTGCATAACCAATTTGCTAGGAGATTACAAATAACAATAGTTGGTTACATTAAAAACACTGACCTGTTTTCAAGGACAAAACACAAGTACTACAGGAAAATCATCAAAGCACTCTAAGAGCGGTGCCTGTGCGAAAGTAGCGAGTCACATTGGATTTTAATCGCTGGAGATTAAATCCATTTGGAAAAACATTTTCAGGAAGTTTATTCCACATAAACGCAGTTCTACAAATGAAAGAGTTCTTAAACAGTGGAGTTCGAGGTATACTGTGTTGAACCTAAAAATGATGAGCAGCCACAAACCGTCGCGTATGTTGTAGACTATCAAGGTTGCAAGTGATGTTCGTATCTCCAATCAGGCGGATGGTTCTTTTCTGGGTGGAATCCAGCAGCTTCAGGGTTTGCTTAGGGCTCAGGGAAGAACAATACTCCAAAGGAGGTCTCATCTGAGCTTTATAAAGCTTCAACAGTTGCTGAGGTGTGTATAGTTTTCTAGTTCGGAACAGTTTTCCCAGTTTTTGAGAAATACCCTTTGTAATTCCAGCGACATTATTGTGCCAATAATTTTTGATTATAGGCACCCTAATGAGAATTAAGTGTTGTTGATTATGCAACTCAGATCTTTCCCTTGATAAACTTAGGAGAATTTGGAATTATAAAGTACTGAACACAAAATACAGAGGAAGTCAATTGCATTAAAAAAGTTCTGCGAATGTGAAATATTTGGAAAAATATACGACATAGATAATAATATGGAAGTAACATAAAATAGATCTACAAAGTAATACAGAATATAAATTTGTCATAAAATAAAAGATGTTCCCTAAAAAACGACATCCAAATCTATTTTAACTATTTCAAAAAAATTGTATTTCTCGCATTGTCAGATTTTTATAATTTATCATATCTATTAACACAGTTTCTAAACAGCTACCATAAATAATATTCTGGATAAAATACTCACTGTATCTGATCTAGCATTTTGTATTACTGTTGCTCATCCTCTTCCTATTATAGAAAAAGCGCCTATCAAACTCTACCACCGCCACATGTTGATCCCAACGCCAGTGGGTAAGTCGCACTCATGCAAAGAAGTTGAAGTGGAGCTCACCACCGATGAGGAAGATGATCCCCCTCCGGGAGTCCATGGAACTCTCTTCTTCAGGTTACTACAGGTGCAACCGTTCATGTACAAGGGTGAGGACTTTGAACCAGCATTCGAATGTAAGCCCCAATTGGCCTTCAGAGATGAAACTGCTCCGATAGCAGTGGGATCTACTTTGGCCATTGCTGTTCTGGCTACCATTACTGGGTACGGAATTTTTAGGTACTTCAAGGTCAAAAATGTCCAATACAACACAATGGAATAGGTACGGTTGTGTTTGAGATCATGCAAAACCGTCGAAAGTGAATTCATTGCATTTTATGCCAGTTTTTAGTTGTTGATAATGCTTGTCCATTTTATCCTTTGTCTAGTTGGTTCATCAAGATGGCTAGGTAGATGGCGTACTCAATGTAAAAATTCCTAAAGTTTTGATAGTTCTCTGCAAATGATGAATTAAAATTGTTGACGAACTAATTAGAACATACATTTGATAATAGCACCGACAAAAAATCAAAGTGGTCATTTAGTGAAGTGTGGTATTGACATTAACACTGCCAGTTGTATTAGCCGAATTAGTTCATTCAGGAATATGTAATACATATTCACAACCCTTGGTTTTTATATATTGTTTAAATGGAACAATGACTGAATCCACCAGTCAATGCGTAATAGAAATCGCCGAATGAACTTATTCGCCAATTATGTACTTGTAATTTGCCAGTATAATACTATTTATTTCTGAAAAATTAGAATTTGAAGAAAATATGATATTAGATACATCCCCTGAAGCTACTGACTCCCTTACTTGAGTTATACTACTGAAAAAATACATTAAATTCTGATGAAATGCTAAGTATTTTGGTGACACGTTCAACGAAAAACTTTCTGAAATATTCAGTTTAACTTTTTTGTTTAAACTATTTGAGAAATAACGCTTGAAATGGTAAATTGTTCATATTTTTTTCCAGTAACTGAAAACATGTCTGCAAGGTGAGTACTAGAAATGCAACGCAGACTAATTTAATGATAATACTTAATGATTTCTGGCATTTTATTCATTGCTATGTTTACAGTAATTAAAACACTTCGATTGATGACCTATTTATTTTGTAGAAATTCAAATTGAATACAGAATGAAGAAAATAACTTTTGTCTAATTTCTACTTGGTTTATTATTTGTTATGACCAGTTTCGTTTTATACGCTAATACGCTGATAACGCGAGGTACCTATAATAGGTACCTGAAAACCAGATGTTATCTGAATAATCAATCAATAATCAATAGATATTGTAGTGAATATTACAGAAGAGGAAGATCAGTTTGATCTTCCTCTTGAAGATGATCACTTGATGATCGAAACACATGTCGAGGTGTTAAAATAACGGATTGGTGTTGGGAAAAAACTCCAGTAATATTCATTACTACACCAAAGGTTCCAAATGGTGGATCACAAGTTATTGTAGAATTGGTATTGATTATTTCAGGTACTGATTACAGGTACCCGTCCTTATCATTACTTGTCTTGTTATTGTATTAGTTACTTGAAAATGGTCTTGGACAAAAGTAATTTTCTATATTCAATTAAAACAGTATTGTTATACCATATAATAATCTTGTTTCTGTAGAAAACTGATGCAGAAATATTTTACCCCTTAGTTTATAAAAATGAAACGTAGTGTAGGGTGGTAAGGTAAGTATTAAATCTCACATGAGGGCAATGCTATCTCAACCCTGAAGAGGCATGAGCCTATAGCAGGGTCTTAAATAAAATAAAATACAAAATGTAAACTACTAACACCAAAAAATTGTAATAAACATGAAATTCATTCATTCAATGCTATCTCCACTTACGAAAACGGGATCAACTAAGAACTCAATCCTCTATCAACGATAAACGAAAATTCCCAATGCGGTCAGTTGCAAAGCCTTCGACATCGACCGCCGACGAGATTCAACATCAGAGAGCGCTGTTCCGACCCGCCAGTGGTACCTCGTCAGTGGTACTAAGCTGAACCACAAATGCACTGTTGGACTCGGCTGCCCTCAAAGAACAAACCTGAGTGAATAGGAGCGATGGAATCTCTTCTTAGGCAAACTGTAAAGAGAAATAAAATTGCCATAATTGACAATCTAATGATTACGGTTTTAGGTAATTTTGGGAAACATATTTTAACAAGTAAGGATGACGCGTGAATAAAATATTGTGATATATAAATATAAAGTTCGAATAGGGTTTTTGGTGATTGTTTTCTGGTCGGATAAAAATTTCGAAGACCGTACAATGGCTCCACGGAATAGGTTTGAAGTAAGATAGCAACGCTAAAAGTTGAATTGAATTACGAACTAGAAACTTTTTTCTACTGACGTAACTTCAATTACGGAGTATGTTATCTCAGTATTTTAACTACGTTATCTCACTTTACCACATCACATGTCTTATTATGAACTAAGAATGAGAATACGACTACATCGACTAGATGAATAACATATATTTTTCACTATTTTTTCAATTATATAACCTTTCACAATGTGAAAAATAAAGAAGCTTAATCAGTTGTAAAGCTACCCGAATGTGGAAGGTTATGCACCCAAAAAAGTATTAAGTCCTCCACATAAATGTCTTTCAAAGAACTAACGTATTATTTTACCCATCCCAAGATTAAGTAATTAGACACAAAAACAATCAAATAGACATTTTTCATAACGCACAAATACCTATGCGTACTTAGGTATTTTGGTTATTAATTTCAGAACTGAGTATCTCCAGAATTCAATGTTCTAAGTAGTACGTCATCAGATTATAGAATGTTTCCCGCGCAAAAACTTTAAGAAGAGATAGATTAAAACGTTTGAATTAATTCAATACAATATTAGAAGTATACTTATATGCTCTTGGGTTGAAAAAAATTCATATTTTGATTTTATGTTAAGAAATGTTTTCCCTTCTGACGGTATCTTCAGATAATGTGGACCTTAAAAATGTATACCACAAGTTCATACCAAATTAACTCAAGAATGATCTATTTATGAAGAATGTATTATTTATTTTACAGTTAATATTTGTTAAAGTTGCTGCCTCTCTCAGTAATAAGTAGATGACTTGATGTCAAGCAGTCAATGGAAACTGTTTCAACAAAATGCTGTCAATGAAAATGGTGTTTTCAAATGGAAGCAGTCCATTGCTTTTACTTATGGATCTCAATCAGATAATATACTAAAGCCAGTTTTTTTACTCATCATTGTGATATTGTTTGATATGCGTTTGAATGGTTTTTGAAAGGTGAACATTAAAACATAATTATGAACACATGGTTCTAAAAGCAACATATTTGTCATATGTCTTAGTCAATAAAATGTTAATGTAGTAGATAAGTATAATTTTGTTGAACTTTTTCTAGAGACGACATATCAGGAGCTCAACTTGAATATCCAATTCCAAACAGTAAATATCAAATGAAAAGTAAATTGTGTAGGTAAGTTAATATTCCTAGACATACTTTATAGATATTATTGAGACATTACGCAGGTGCAATTTATTATTGAGCTACTTGAAACGTCTATGAACAATATAATATGTATCAAATATTTCATATATTAAGATTTTTCACGGTAATTTGGAGAACCCCCACTGATTTCAAAAAAATGGATTCAGATTATGTATGTATGGTTTTTAATGGCCAACAGTCACTGGACTTCTGCTATTTTGTGATTCACGAAGTTAAACATATGAGAAAACATATTTTATATTTATATCTTCGTTATATACAACTATAATAGATTTTGAAACTGATCATATATACAGTGTGGGTTCTTGCAAAATTTCGTAATACCATTCGAATCATATAGATTATATATCTTATAAAAATTGTAAATATTTTTAAAAACTAGGTTTGATATTGTTACCCATATGATATTATTAAAATTTCATTAAAATAAGGTAAAACATATAATATCTTTGAAATTATTGTATATTCGAATACAGTTTGTGAAAGTTCTATTTCTCTAACTCATCATTGTGCACTAAAATTGTAAATAATAATTGTATTCACAAATTGAAGCGTTTGAATATTCTATGTATGTTTATGAGTCGTTTGATATTGCGAAAGATATGAATAGAAAAATTATGAACATTTCTCGGTATGATGATTATGTATTAAACAGTGGTATTAATGCAATCACTGGAAAATTTTTTTTGAATTATTAATCATTACATTAATCATACATTATATAGAACTCTTTACTTTCGTTAAAAAATTTCAATTTTTCAATATTGAAATAGGCTTCTCATAATAATTAGAAGGAGAATTTATGTGATGTCTTTTTTCAGTTGATAAATCAAAATTTCCGATTTTCGATAGTTATGCCGATGCTTGATGAAAATCAATAAAATATTCAAATAGCAAAATAATAACAATACATTTTCGAAACATCAGCGAAATCATGCTTCGTTCGAATTCTGCTCAAACCTTCAAAGTTCGAAAAAAACTCGTAAAGAAAGGTTTTGGATTTCTACTCCTCCATCATTATAAAAAAAATTAGGAAATTTTTTTTACAAAAATAACCTCATCTACAAATATATCCCGTTCAATTTCAAAAATGTATAAAGGTCAATTGTTTTCCTACAATTCAAACGTACAGATTGAAAATATCTGGTTGCTACAAAATGACACACTTTTCACCATGCCTGTAATGATCGTAAATTTTCCAATGATGTCTGGTGAAAGATGATCGGTAGACTGTCCTGCATTGTCTCCAGATTGTAAACCTCTGGATTTTTTCTATGGAGTTATTCGAAACTATGAAGTCTACTGGATTTTTTCTATGGGGTTATTCGAAACTATGAAATCTACTGGAAATCAGGGTCTAAATTCAAGAAATGACTCCAAGTAGATTGTATTATTATCAAAGAACTAACGGAAATGATTAGGACATTTTATTAAAATGGGGGTTAATTTGTTTTATTTTGCTGCTTGTGAGCCGACTGACTCATCTATTTGTTTCAAGACTTCGAAAACGCTTTTTCTTCCATTTTTTTGAAACCCACTCAAAAATCTTCTTTCCTGTGCCAGTTTGTACAGGTTCTTTGTTGGATCTTTGCCATATTGACATAATTTAGCTTATTTATGAGGTGCTTATCTTCTGAGAGCCATTTTTTCTAAAATTTGTGCAACATTTGATGAACTGTCTCTATCTTTTTGTTGTGTTGCCTTCAGCTGAGTTCTTCATTATTTAATGTGATTTTGTTTTGTTCAGATGTCCTCTGAGCGGAAAGTGTCCAGTAAGTAGCCATGTAATCATCCTGAACTGATTCTTGCTCTCTTGTGTTCCAGAGTGTATTTTCCCAGGTATGCTTTATGTTTCTTCCTGATCCATTTGACCATAGATTCTGGTACCCACAAAATGGTTCAGGGTCCTTATACGTAGTTGACGATTCATCTAATATTTTTTTTTCGTAATTTATAATTCCTGACTCTCTGAACATTCTGTATATGAATCGACTCTTTTCAGAACGGTTTTCAAAAGTCCGTTGTTTCCGAAATAATAAATTTGTTATATAATTCATCCAGTGAAAATCATAATGACAATCCCCTATCGTTATGGCTTTGTTTTCGACTCATTTCAATAAACTGAAGTGACTTTCATCAGAGAAATAATTATGATAAAATTTTTCAAGTAGCACTTTATTGTGAAATTTTTACAAAATAGTTTACAAAACGTGTTTCACTTTTCAGGCGTGTTTATACTTGTATCTATTGTATAGCGAAACACCTGTTACGGTTTTGTAAACTGATTTGTGAAAATGTCATAATAAAATGTTATTATAATACTTATGGATTTTCATCAAGTATCGGACAATTCGATCACATATGCCAAAATTATTTTACTTTCAAAGAGATGGAATTGGTACGAATAATGTGAAATTCTGAACTATTCAACAAATCTCTTGGTAATCAAGAATTGTATCTTTTGTAAGAACCCTTGTAATAAACTTATCAATGCTCCATAAATGGAGAAATATTAAAATATATTTAGCATTATTATAACTCATTGTGAAATATTCGGTATACAGAATAGAGAAAAATATTATTTCGCAATTGTAAATAAATTATTGGAACTTTATAAGGGAACAAGAGTAAATATGCGGAAAGTTGTATCAAGGACAGAAGTCAATTTTTACTGAGTATATCGTTTAATATCATTTTGATTAGATTTGAAATTGCAAATTTTTGTAGACAATTTGGATTGTCATGGCCTGTCTTCCATAAAATAAAAGTATAATTAATAAAATATTTTAGAGTTGTGGATAGTTTTAAGAAAGTGTTGAATTGTATGTGGAGCATGAGAATAAAAGTAAGTTTATTGAAATTATGGTCTTTTATTATTATTATGACCGACGTGTTGTGCAAATAAAATCGAAAAATGAAAATTTCCCATCCGATCCTGGATATCAGCTATCTAACAAAAAAAAATCATCAATTAGAACAACTAACGAAAATGAAATATTTGAAAAAGCATCTTTAAAAAGGCAGGTTCAATGTATGTGAATAACTGAACATCCAATTACTGAATATCAAGTTTCTCAAAAGTATTTGACTACTCATTTCCCAACCGACTTTTAACATTATTGTATAATGTAATATATTCACGGTTCATTAAGGCAGGCGAGTGCCCTGCTGGGATACTTTGTGATTTCAGCAAGGCATTCGACTGTGTCAATCATAATCAGTTAACATCGAAATGGTATAATTATGGATTACGAGGTGAAACATTAGAAAGGATTTCCTCTTTCTTGAAACACCGCCATCAGTAAGTATGTATTCCAAATATCCAATCTGAAAGGATTGGTTCCGTCAATGCAAAGAATAAAGTCATTAATATTGGTGTACCACAAGGATCGATCTTGTGACCTATTTTATTCAAATTACTCTAACAATTTGGATGAATTGTTGAAAGGCGTTCATGTAACAATATATGCAGACGATACGTCAATGATATTTTCACAAAAAACACGTATATAGTATGTAAAGAGATACAGAAAAAACCCTAGAACTGATGCAGGACTGGTGCAATAATTTTTTTTTTAATTTGAACGCCCCTAAAACCCAAATTATACAATTTCATAACCATCAACGAAAATGCGATCCTCTCAGAATTAAGATGAGTGTTGATGTATCCATTGACAGTACAGATGAANTATACAATTTCATAACCATCAACGCAAATGCGATCCTCTCGGAATTAAGATGAGTGTTGATGTATCCATTGACAGTACAGATGAAAGGTTACTGTACAAACTCAATAAAAAGATTGAATTCTGTATGTTTCACGTTCAGGAATCTCAAACATATACTTGAAGTACCTCAGCTTGTGGCTCTATACCATGCACAGGTTGTGTCACGAATTAGGTATGGAATATGTTTGAGGGGAAATTCCACTTTGGCGAAAATGTCTTTTCTATACAAAAAAGAATAGTAAGAATAATAGCTAGAGTTCCTAGTACACATTCCTGTAGGGACCTTTTCAAACATTTTAGAATTTTGACCCTTATTTATGAATTATCCGTCTTTATTTTTGAAAATAGACAAAAATTTGTTTTGACGGGAGATTTTCACTACGTAAATACTTGCCAAAGAAAAAATTACCACTTCCATTCACAAAATAGAAGATCTCTCACAATGCGCCTACAATTATGGGTCTGTATATTTACAATCATTTACTTAAAAACAAAATATTGAAAAAAAATCAGTAGCTCCCTCAAACAATTCTTGACTGAAAATGTTTCTACTCGTTGGAAGAATATTTTAATAGCTAGTTATATCATATATGTATATAAGTATAAGTGTATGTGTGTATATTTATTTTTATGTTGACTCTTATATATGTTTATTTTTAAATGTCGGTACTCTGTTTCAGTGCTCATGGATTATATATTGACCATTCCTATACATTTTATATGTCTTGTGGGAAAATAAATATTATTATTATGATTAGGAATCACACGTTGAAAGTTAAGACTTCGTTAGTCCTTAGCTCGCCAAATTTCTCAACTTCTGAGAGTTATCGTTCGTATGGGAGCAACCGCTGATTAACGGAAAAACAAATTTTAAACAGATTGTTTTTACAGATTATTATTAATGAGCCTTAGTGTAAATATGTCTCATCCTCCATAGCCGTCACTTGAATTAAATAAGAATGAATCTGAATATTACACCAAATCGTTATTTTTAACACCTCTACACCTAATCACCAAGTGATTTTTTTCAAGAGGAAGTTTAATCTTCCTCTTGCCATTCTAGCCGTTTGCGCCATCGAAACGTCAGGAAGAAATTCAAAAAATCCACGGAAAACCCGGAAAATATTAACTCTGAATAAAAGCTCACTTGAAAATGTGTTTTTATACAATTTAAATATATTTTTGAAGAACTATTTTTTCGATGATTAGATTCCACCAAAAAAAAGTCTCATAGGCAATGTATTTGTTCATAACAATTTTTTAAATAATAAAATTGCAAAATATGTATGACGCTTCTATTTGAGAAAAAGGGATGCTCTATTTATACTGACAATTTTTCGATGTCTTTGATTGTTAATTAAATTTTCTTATTTTTCCAGTGAGGATTTCTTCTAAAGCCTTGAGAGGTAAATTGTAATGAAAAGTGTGTGCCGGGTAATTATTGATCATACACATCTACCATGTAACTAAAATCATCATTCCTCAATATAAATATTCGAAGGGTTGAAATCTTTTGCCTTCTTAACATCTCGACACGTCTTTCACCAAGTGATCTTCTGCAAGAGGAACTGTGAAAAATGCTTATTAAGATTTGTTCATATTTTCAAAGATAAGTGCAATAGAAAATAAAGAGTCAAATAAAAACTAAATGACCCTACAAACAGCATTACACTTGTCACCATTAACGTAAAACCTTACATACATATGACGAATTATGTTATAATCTGTTGAAATCTGTTTTTCGTTAACCAGCTGTTAACTAATCGAGTCCGACTAAAAAGAAATCTGAATTCCAACCAGTATGTAGTATCATCCCTGAAAAAAATCGCGAAATCCGTTAGTATCCCATAAAGTACAATTTTCCCCCGTTTTTTAATATTGAAGAAACATATAATAGTAGATATTATAACAACACTTGCGCGGGTGTCCACCTCATTTTCAAGCCATTCATGCTGTATCATCAGTTGTGGATGCATTTGTCTGAAATTAATCTGTGCACCTCCACCTCTGTTTCAGGAACTCATCTCAAGTGTCTATTTAAAAAAATGACGGATACATTCTAAGAACCTCTTAATTGCACTGGGATGATAATGATGAATGTTTTGACTATTTTATCAACCTCTAGACGCCATTTGTTAAAGCGAACTTGCAATTTGACACCTCAGCATGTGTAGGGTGTAAGGTGAACCTTGTAAAAAGTGATATCAGGTTATACACCTAAAAAATGAGGAAGAAAGATTTATATTTGAACTTCCTCGTTTTTACTTCGAATTTATATTGGACGCAATGAATTAGAATGTCACGTTTGTGTATATCTATCTATTTTGAATTGTATTTAGTGATTATCGAATATCTTACAGACGTCAGCTATAGAAAATAATCAATACATTGTTTCCCTCAAAGCATGAAAATAATGAAAAAATTGAAGGATAATCAGCTTTTATAGAGTAGGGTTTTCCAACTACCTATTTTAGAAACATTTTATTTCTTATTTGATTTTTATTTTGTATTATAAATTTTTGTTAGGAAATTACCTTTTAATAACTCTTATTATCGAGCAGTCGTCCAGTCGTTTTTATATTAATTCTTTTATTTTAATTTTTACCTATCATTTCCGTATTTTCTCATCACATATCATTGAAATACTCCCTTCTTTCAAAGCCAAAGTTTATTGCCGGAAAACAGATGAATATTAAGAACGACACCACTTGGGATGTTTCTAGTAGGTACTCATTGTTAACACTCTTATGTATTGAGACAAGAAATTCGGACCTTAGTGGTTGATCTTTCTGGACTATATTTATGGCCCTGACCATTGTGATGATTTTTCCAGAGTTACTTCAAACTCATTTCATAGCTGAGGCATTCATTCCGTTCTGTGATTCCGCCCAAGAACTATTTCTTATCGAGCAGTTTCCGCCGAGAAGTAAACCCGAGAAGTAAACAGTTTCCTCATTGATCGAGAAAAATTTAGCGTTAGTTCCTCGAGGTTACCGTGTAATTTTCTTTTTCGTGTTTTGTTGTTGTCGGGACCACCAGTCCCGACGCACTTCTATAGTACTGTTTGGTAATATATTTATTTCGAAAACGGTAACAGATAGGTATAGAGTACTGTTTAACCGTTGGATATGAACATAAATTCGGGGTCCCGACAAGTGCTGTTATGATTTTTGACAGGTAATTATGTCAATATTTTTGAGATTGTTCATATAAATTTCAAAATTTGGATTTAAGAATCAGGTTTGTCGAGTTCATATTATCATTTTTTCATTCTGAAAATAATCTTGAATATATATTGTAACGAATCTGTGGCCGCCCGCCCCTGACCCATACACCAGCCGATTCATTGAATAAATACATGAGTCACCGCGAAAGAATCAGTCTGAAACCGCCGGGAAAATTCTAGGCGAGTACGGAACGGACTACAGAATTCTACAAAGGACCTCTACCGATATATAAGTCCGGCTCTCCTCTTGAGAGGGCAGTCTGAACGACAAAAAAGATAAGTAGAAGAGCGGAGACTTCTACAAACAGAGCTACAAGCTGCAAGAAGTCGACAGAGACCCTAAACCTAATAGACCTAATAGACCTAATAGACGTGAACCTAATAGACGTGAACCCAGTTAGACTAAAGAGACAGGGATTTAATTATTCACAACTCGCCAGAAACAAAATAACCACGGAGGGAGGGCAATTTAGAAGGTGAATCAAGCAGTTAAACAAGGAATTCAAATAGTGGAAATAATTTAAGTGTTAGTTGCTGAGTGTTGAATATAAATTAGTTTGTGATAGTTAAATATTATTATAAATAAATTTGTCTAAGACAGTTAATTCTTTAATTTGTTATAATATCCTTGGAACCATATTCCATACCAGTCAGCAACAAATGATATTTAATGCTCTGTTTTCAATGCGCTTCATACCATAATAAAATGTAAAGGATGAGTTTGAAGTGTTACTTTTCATAAGTACCTTTGGGTCGATCAGGCTGACCACCGAAAGAACGGTTTATGAAAGGTAAGGATATGTTCATATAGAAAATTTAATTGATACAGTTTATTGTATGGTTTCCACTATAAAGGGTTTTACAGAAACCGTTTCAATAATGGCGAATTATTCAATTCAGTTTGATCGTTCATAAGATATTGACAGTTTTTGAATTTGTTTATTTACATACTCTCTACTCTATAGGTTGAGTTTCAAACCTTTCTTCTAGAAATGGAGGAGCTTGTATTCATGGTTGAACTCATGTTCCTCTGTGATTAAATGAATGGCATGCCACTTTCGAACCATAGAAAGGAAAGAGAAACTCCATCGACAACTCACTTACTATAAGAATTAATAACAGTCCTATACAATTTGTAAATGGGAGCAAAAATTTGGGTCTTTGGATCGATACTGACCTAAGATTCATAAAGCATGTTAATCAGCTATGTAAGGCTTCATGTAACGTGTTACGGCAGCTATACCCCAGTAGGCACAGATGTCAAAAAAACTCAAACTAAATCTTTGAGAGTCTTTAATATTCTCCCAATTAGCGTATGGCGACATTATTTATGGACCGGTCCTAAATCAGCATACGGTATACGGAAGTATGACCATATCTGTACTTTATTCATTGACTCAGGTTGGCTGAAAATGAATCAAATGGGAGAAACATACCTCCTTACTGTAACTAATAAACTTTTGCAAACAGGAACACCATTATATTTGCGGAAAAAATGGTTTTTTTTTGTCGCGAAAGAATGATTAGCGTAATAACATCTACTGCTCATTCCGAAACATAAAATCGCATTATACACTCGTAGTTTTTCATAAAATACAACAAAATTATACAATATGTTACCCCATGAACTCAAAGACCTCAGTTTGAGAAATTTCAAAAAACAAGGTAATTATGTCTTTACTATCTGACGACTCTTGCAATAATTTTTTTACATATGCAAACATGCTTCAATTTTACCGATATGAAATTATTTAATTATACAGTCACTTTACTTATTAATTTTATTATTATTATTTTTTTTCACCTACTCCTGGTATCTATTATACTATACTTATAAAGATATATTAATATTGATGGTTTTTGTGATTAAATAGATTAAGTGTGAACTGAATACTATTTTTGTATTTCTTTATGCGGGCTTTGAACCTACTTCCAGTTTGACCTATATAAAACATCGGACTTGACCAACATGTAATATTTCAATTCAATTTGATCGACATGAGCGTCATTTAAATAGGTGGACTATTGACAACACAACTCGATTTATTCCGTCAGCATGTTCGTGTACTCGGGATTCGGTGAAATTGATGAAGGCCGTTTTTGCCTGGTCCTGATTGACGAGAGTTTTACCGGAGAGGAACTTGTCGAAGTGCTTGAAAAGATGGTTAGGTTAGGTTAGGTCCAAAGTGAGTGGGTCTATTCGACCCTCCACCACAACCCTCAAGGGTTTATTGTGGCTCACACCTATTTACACTCGGCCAAATAAACCCAGCTTCTTAACGAAGCCGATTAGTTTGTATGGTGAGTGGTGTTTTAGGTCAGATGGTAAGAGTACGGCTCTGCCGAACTCTAAAAACCTGATTCGGTCCCCAGCAGAG
>WOGN01011446.1:0-10023 GCA_015342105.1 Leptinotarsa texana
AAATACCAACTGAAATACGGATAAAAATGAGATTAGGAAAACGTTACTACCAAAATCCACAACACAAATGAAAAATTTTATTAGTGCGCAAGAGCAAATTCAAAGTTCTGAACGGTCCCTACTCAAATGTACGAACTAATAATTACCGTTCTGGAATATTTCCGAATCGGTTCGGAGAAAACCAAAACACCTTGTGACCGATACTAGAACGATTCTAACTGAACCAAAACACATTTTAATAACTGCGCATATTCACAGAATTGTGAACCAAAACAAACCTAATACAACTTGCGAACTAGAAATCATCAGTCATCAATGAATCATCAAGATGAATGAACCTCTGAAGAAGCGCCAGTCGCGTTGGCGAAACGTAAGGATGCAGTTCCAAACTAAGAGGTCTTCAAACCCAAATGAAGAGAATAACACTTTGTAATTTGTTTTTGTCAAATATTAATATGTGGATATGTGGGGTGAAATTCAGCGGTTGTACAAATTATGAACCATGAATTCTTGGTCCACCCGAAATTAGTCCTTCTCAGGAAATCGTTAAGTGGTTATTATTGACAAATTTCATGCAATCCAGAAGTTATTTTCATTTTGTTTATACGTAAGGATTCCAATTTACGTGCAAATATATATAAATATAACAATACCCGCGTAATCGTTCATGACCACATACGTAGGATGTGAAATATGTTGGCAACAAAATGAGTTTCGTTTTCGCTTCAAATTATCGTGCGTTACACTGAGATTCCTTTGTATTTTGCCTGAAATTGAAATAAAATGAGAAGTTGTTCAAGAAGAAAATTATTTTAATGAGAAATTATTGTTGATGAAAAGCATTTTGGTTCTTCCTTTGATATTGAAAAAATAATTTATTTCAAAAAAAGATTGAAAAATCCAATGACAAATGTCTTTGAAAATTTTGACAAGAAAAGAAAGATTCACTCTGAACCAAGTACTTCTCCCTACGGGTATTGACTATTGAGTTATTGACCCCAGTCTTAGTGACGAATTTAATCGAAGGGTAAATCGAATTTACAAATTCTAGAAACCATCCAAATGCCCACCTTTACGCATGATACATACATATTGTTTTCGTATCAGAATCATTATAAGAAATTATCGCTGACAAAAGATTTGAGATTTCAGGCAAATCATAAGCAAATCTAGGATTTTCTGTTTATGGTTCAACATTATTGCTGCCTAAGATATGTTCAGATGCTAAACCAGTTGTTTCAGTTGCTGGAATACTAGGAAATACGTTTTGGACGACAACGATTGTTTTTAGCGTGATCCTGCTACAGTAAGCAATCTTGTGTAAATGGCTGTCGGATATAATTCAATGTCCAACCTGGTTTCATACATGCAATCAAGACGCGTTGAAGAGTCAAGTCCCAGCCACACTGCTGTCTTTTCTGCACTGATGAGAGGTAATACTTCGAAACCGATCTGTAGGGGATCTACTCTATTGTTTCTATCGTGGCTATGGTACTGCCTTGCATTAAAGTCTGTCGAGTTTAACTCAATATCCGTCGTGATATTAGCCAGAAAATTAGTATTTTTCTGTCTAGTTTCTTATTTGGGATTTTTACCCTCCACACACACCCTATTAACCAGATATCTTCCCCCTACGAACAATAACCCCCAGGAGTCTACCAATAGACTAACAGGGTCTCGCCTTTTAACGTGCGGTTTTTTGGTGGAATAATTTTCAAATTACTTTCATTCCAAAATCACGTGTCAATGTACCTAATACACGAAAAAATTCTGTTTCGCACAATATTCCGTCGCGAGGTTGGCACTGTTGTCAGTAATCAACAATTGAGGTACAAGACTCGATCTGCTTGGAGTAAACATGAAAATCTGGCCATTCATACATACGAAATTGAGGTCGATGCTTCTATTTTATTCATAAATAGCTCAGTGGGCGGTCTTTATATATACATACCTTTGTTTTTAGCAAATGCAGCTCGCAGACTGTCAACGTTAACTTTGATAACGCCCATAATACTTAATTGAGTGAAATCTATTTTTTGTTATGATTAACGTTAACCTTCAGATTTTCAAATATGTTATCAGTAGGAGGGACAACTTTTGAAATGAAAATATATTAGAATATTTGAGAATTAAAATTGGAACTTTGCGTCAGTTAAGTGTTGCCGGTATCAAAATAAAATATTTTGGTACCTTCGTAGGTAATACCTTTTTTCATCACGTTTCGGTTGTGACATGAAATGCTTACGGAAACTCTAGTATTTGGTCCAAAAATAAGATAAATCAGAGAAATTATTGACTTCTTAGAGAAAAACTTCGGGATCGGCTAATAATAATCCACAAAAACCGGAACTGAGATCTGAAAACGAAGGAAAGCTTGTTGAATGACTGATTAATTTGTTTAAAGTAGTTTTTCAATAAAAACAGTTCAGAAACAGTTCATAAAATCGTAGTTGAAGAAAATTAAGCACGACATTTGAATGTGGAAAACAAAAATAATTACTCTTTTCTCCGGAGCGTCCAGAAATTTTCAACCGTTCATCTGAGTTGATAGCTAAGTCTAGGGCCAAAATAACTGAAAGGTTTATCAAATCTGTGGAAAATCATCTTACAGAAAACAAATATGTTCGTGCATCCTGCGAAGATCCATTCAGAGTTATGCAGAAAAAAAAGGGGAAGAGAATGTCGGTTGTGATACATGTGGTTTATTTCCTTCAGTGCACTATATTTGCTGAGCACTTGTATACGGAAGCGGAATTCAAAGTTTATGTAAAATTTGTCATGACAATTCATATTTAGTTTGTGGTTCATGTGTTTTTGCTAATTTACTTATTTTCATCATAAAAAAATAGTCAACTTATGTCTGGCTTGCGTTTACGCAGTTATTTTTAATAATACTTTTCTTGGTAATTCACATATTGTCTTCAATCGAGGATCGCCTGCCCGGGCCCAATAGGCTGAAACAGCAACAACAGTGTTGGTTGAATTACGGCAAAGTTGCGTATTTCAGAGACCTTTTCAATGATGTGGAGAAATCGAATATAGCCAAAAAATCCCAAATTATTTTTTTGCCTATAGCTTCTTTATTCGCAGACATATTGAAAATCTGTCCACATTTTGCTATTGGCACTTGATGTGTCAGTTGACAGTCAGTTGACACCCTGTATAAAATATTCATGGATATATTCCGAGAGCCCACATCAAGTGCCAGTATCAAAATGTGGACAGATTTTCAATATGTCTGCGAATAAATAAGATATAGGCAAAAACAAAATTTGGGATTTTTTGGTTTTTTTCTGTATATCTCCAGAACCAAAAGAGCTATATTCGATTTCTTTATATCACTGAATAGGTCTCTAAAACACACAACTTTGCCATAATTCAACCGACACTCTATTTCTCATCGTTTCCGAGATCCCCATGTACAGAAACGAATTTGACTATATGATTCAATGTTCATATTTATTCTGAATTCAACTGCTTTCTTTTTTTGAAAGATTCATACATTCTTATGTATGAAGATGGAATAGCAAAAGCCAAAACCTTTATTTCTCAAAAATTATTCTCTCATAAAAATATACACCTTTTCAATTAAAATTATCTCAAGATATTTTGAAGTAGTTCTTTGTTTGAAAAGATGCTATCAAAGTGAGATTGAACAGTTTGTGAAATATTCGAAGAAACATTGTACTGCCTCTGTTCAATATGTATCGTAGAGTATCGTGCAGGGGTTAAGTTAGGTTAGGTCTAAAGTAAGTGAGTCTATTCGACCCTCCACCGCAACCCGCAAGAGTTTATTGTGGCTAACACCAAGTCATACTCGACCAAATAAACCCAGCTTCTTAACGAGGCCGATTTGTTTATATGGTGAGTGGTCTTTCAGGTCAAAGAGTACGACTCTGCCGAACTCCTGTTTCGGCCCCCAGCGCGACAGGCACATAGTATGTGCTCCGCTGTTTCATCATTTTCCAAACAGAGGCGACACACACTTTCTTTCCTTCGAGTCTCTGCATATGATGATTCAAATGACAGTGACCTGTAAAAAAGCCTGTTAGACATCGTAGTTCATCCCTACTGTAGTCCAACAACTGTTTGGTATCAAGCTTCGATGGGTGAATAAACGCCTTGGAGTGAGCCAATCCTGGAAGATTCTGCCAAAAGTCCATAAATCTTCTTGACGTCCAGGTGTTCAATCTTTGTTTGGTAAAGCCTAAAGCGATGCCAATGACAGGCTCTGGTCCGATGATGCTACTTGCAGCACCCTCCTTTGCAAGGGAGCCTGCAGCCTCATTACCTTCTAGAGCAGTATAGCTAGGAATCCAGAACAGAGACAATTTGTTAAGACTTCCTATCGAGGAGAGTCGTTTTTGACAATTTGCTGTATACCAATTTAGACGCTGCTCGGTAGGAGCCAAGAGCTTCCATCGCCGCTTGACTGTGGAGGGGTACAAATGTAATATAATTTGAGAGAAACGTGCAAATGAATACTGAATATGTGAATTTATATAATTTAAAAACTTCTGCCTAGTTACTTTCGAAAATTCAACAAAATTTAAAAAAAAACAACTGATTCAGTTACAGTTGTTTATCAGGTTTATGAAGATGAAATAAAAAGATTGATGTGATTCACCAAATGTGGTTCAATTTACGATAAAATAAGAAGTAAATGCTACTCAGTTTATTTTATAACGTACCCTACAATCTGTTTAAAAAAATCTGTTTATAATATGTTCTTCCGTTAATCAGCTGTGGACCTCATACGAACAACTCTCAGAGGTTGAGAAACTTGTGCGAGCTAAGGACTAACGAGATCATACCTTTTAACGTGTGATTCCTAGCTCATCATTCCAGCTTCAACTAGATAAATTCTCTCGAGAAAAATATCTGGTCGAGGCAGAAATCGAACCTACGGTCTTGCGATCGTGAGTCGGGCGCACTACCACCGCGGCCAATTCCACAACTGTACAACTATTAGGTCAGACGGTAGCCGTTTCGTAAGAGTGGTATTTCAATCTACTTATTGAATCATCCGGTATTTTAAACTCTGAAACGTGGGGTGTTCACTTGAGATATTGAAGAGATTTTTTTTATTTCGACAGAAAAAAATACGTCTTCTAGTGTTACATACATTTCTGCGAAAATACTAGGAATCACACGTTAAAAGGAAATATATCGTTACCTAGAACAATTTTTTTCATTGAGGGCTATCGTTCATATAGGGACGACAGTAGGTTAACGGAAAAACACATTATTTGAATCTTTACATGCTTTTGTTCACTCACTTTGACAAAGTGATAACTATCGGTTTAAAAAATCTGTTTAAAATCTGTTTTTCCGTTAATCAGCTGTCGCACCCTTACGAACGACAACCCTCAGAAGTCGAAACTTGTGCGAGCTAAGGATTAACGAGGTCTTACCTTTTAACTTGTGATTTCTAACACGGGTTGGACGATAGCAAGTGGCTTTCCACGTCGAAACTGATCAGTTGATCCTGCTCTTTGACTTCGATTTCCCCTAGTAGTTCACTGATCAGTTTCGACGTGGAAAGTCTCTACACCAACGTTCCTGTCGAAGAAGCACTTCAAATCATACAGAAGAAGCTATCCGAAGATGGGGACCTGAAAGATAGAACAAACTTACCGATATAAGTAATCATGAAATTGCTAGGATGCTGTGTACGAAACTGCTACTTCCAACTAAAGGATGAATTCCTTACGCAAGATGAGGGACTGCCAATGGGTTCGCCACTTCCACCGGTTTAGCCAACATATATATGGAGTGGTTTGAAACTTTGGCCATTGAAGAAGCCCACAAGAAACCCCGAGTGTAGTTGAGATACGTGGACGTCACCTTCAAAATATAGAATGCAGAACTAGACACCTTCCTGAAGCACATCAACAGCGTGACTCCTTCCATCACTTTCACAATGAAGAAGGAAATCCACAACGAATTGCTATTCTGAGACGTATTACTAAAGAGGTCCGACACTAAATGGGAAACATCTGTATACCGAAAACCCACTCACACGGGAAAGTATCTGAACCAGGAATCCAACCACCATTAATCGACTAAAAGAGGAATCATCAAGACTCTACTAGTCCCTGCTTTTGGGCTCTGTAACACAAAGGAAGGTCTCGAAAAGGAATTAGGCATCATCAAAAATGACCATCAACGGAATGGTTACTCCAAAATGATGGTGGAACAGTCTTTAGCTAGAAGACAGCAAGAGCCTCACGAGGAAGAGAATCTGCCACAACCACTACTTGTACTTCCCTACATCAGAGGATTATCGGAAAGGATACAAGGAATTGGGTCCAAGTATAACATCAGAACCTGTTTCAGATATGGGAACACTGTCCGTAGCAGCCTCACGAAAACCAGGCCACCAAACGCGGACTGCT
This sequence comes from Leptinotarsa texana, assembly GCA_015342105.1. Lineage (NCBI taxonomy): Eukaryota > Metazoa > Arthropoda > Insecta > Coleoptera > Chrysomelidae > Leptinotarsa > Leptinotarsa texana. The sequence goes on from WOGN01011446.1 coordinate 6,399, forward strand.
ATTCCAAGAATTGCAGTTACCGGATACCCTGCGAGTGCGGAGAATCATACACCGGTGAAACTAAGAGACCATTGAAAGTTCCCGAGTACAAGAAACACATACCGCGAGGAGAAACCAGCCAATCAGAAATAGCAGAGCATGTTTGGACTCATCAATATAACATCAAGTGGGCTCAAATTGAAATCATCCAACAACGCATTTAGCCAACTCAACATATGGAAACCTCTAATCAAGCGGACCAATTCCCGCCATACGGTCAGCTCCCGTTAAAACAGATGAAGCGGTGTGGGGGAAGAGGGGATATGTGAAAGCACTCGAATTACCTATAAATAGTCAGATCTCGGAGGAATGAGTCCAGTTATCACCCGAAGACGACTGTGGGTACTAACAATCGAAACTTCGTGAAGAAACTTGGCTTGGAATCTTTTTTTAAATTTTCATTTCATGTTAATATTTTTTTTTAATTTCTCATCTCGTGTTAATATTTCAATTTTTTTATTTTTTGGTTGTTGCTTGTATTTTATTTCATTGTAATAAACACCTCCAAAATGTCTTGCTGGGATAACACGTCAGTAATTTTATTGTCCTGATAATTTTCAATTAATTTTCTCAAATTTGATACAGTAAAACTTCAGTATCGGATAGATCAGAAGTATATAAGTTGAGTTGTGGTTCTTGTCCGAAACTTATTATTCTAAGTAGAGACATTTTTCCTCAAAAATAAAACAGATGAGAAGTATAGGAATGTAGGCTTACAGCTGGCATCAATGTTTTGCTTGGTTTTCGGGTTTTGCCATAGCCTTCTTTGGTTATAATCTCCAAACGTTTCAGCTGCAACTGCGGCAGTGATCGAAGTAGGTACTCTTCCTGTCGTGTCAAGAGACACGTCAAGAAGAGATTATCTCTTCCTGTCGTGTCAAGAGTCACGTCAAGAAGAGATTATAACCAAAGCAGCCCACGACAAAACCCGGAAACCAACTAAAACAAATGAGAAGTAGTTTCGATTGTGAAGATCAATCCCATAAACCGGTTGTTAGAAGAGGGACATAAGTTCAATCATAACTATGACGTTTTACATCTGGAAGAGAAAACTTTGCAACCTAATCTTTTGGAACATGTAAACATAAATTCGGAATGTTTACTCGATAACCATAAAGTAATCAATAATTTTTCTTTGTTAAAATTGGTAATTAGTCAACACAGGTAGTTGCCATTTTATTACATAAATAATTTAAGTAGTTTGTGAAGTTATATTAGTTATTAAGTAGTTATTAAAAGTCTGTAATTCAAATTTAATTATATATCATAAGCACTAACTAAGTATTGAATTCAATCAGTATTGAACACGTCTGAGGAATCTATTGTATATTGAAACACGTGTTGCGGTTTTGAAAACTATTTAGTAAAAATCTCACAGTGAAATTATCATAACTCTCAGAACGTTAAAATTTTGGCTGGAAGTTTTAAATAAGAAATCTTCATAGTCAATGTCACTACATTATACTACGTCATTTTTTTCTTGATCACAAACTTTTTTAATGAAATGATCGAATTATAATTTTAAATCATCAAATTTGGATTGATACTCAAACGGAAATGTTCACAATCATTAGATTCAATAAGTATAGTTGAAATAAACGATATTTCTCACTCTTAAAGTTGGCAGCACTCTCAAATGCCAAAAAAAAAACAATATATCGAAATGAACCGGCAGCAAACTGGTCCACGTGGACTGTAGATTTGGCGGTTTGTATTGGATAATTTTTACTAAATTTGAAGTCATGTTACGGTGACGAATAGAAATCGGGGAATGCGAGGATGGTTACTTCGTGTTCAGTTCAGGAAGTGATCGCGATTTGAATCATGAAATTCGATATTAGTGCAGTTATAATTACTCAACTTTTTGTTATCTATTTAAAATATGGCATCTTTGGAAAAGTACAAATAGTAATATCGAGTGGGATAACAACGCAGAATTTTTTAAATATAAGGAATCCAATAGCGATGGTGAACAATGCGAAAAAGAGATACCAGTGAATAAGATTCAGATGCATTTGAATATTGAAACACAGAGAGTATCTATGTGTAGTTAGCAAAGAATTACTAATAACTTCTTCAATAGAAATGTATTTCAGAAGTTTTGACAAATATTTATATTAATTTCTGACTAATCAATTCTACATCTCAAGTTAGGTTTCGAGGGAAACAAACTACTACAAGCAACGTCAGATTCGAACGAACGTCCTGTCTCAACTTTACGTAAAATAGGCAAAAACAAACCTTATGAACGCAAAACGCGATGTGATACAGGATTACCAAAACCTACAGATGTTCATCTAATAAAATCATTGAAAAAAACAATATACGACTATTACAAAAGCAAAGAGATTGCTACAACTGAAATCATAAGGAAGAAATTGAATACTTTTGGCCATAAGAAAGTAATAGAGCTAATCAAAGAAGAAGGATCTAATAAAAAAGTAATTTTAGTTGAAAACGACTATATTAAGATTTGAGACTTCCATATTAATGGTGAAAATAACTTAGGTATTGATTTAAATGACGTTAGGAATAGTGAAACAGAGAATATGGAGAGGAATTATCAGAGGATTTCGAAGAAAGTTAATGAAGTGTATTTTCAATTATAAACCTTTTTTTTTGAGTCCCTACTTTCCCACTCACCTGTATAAACGAAATATTTATTATATATTATTATATATTTTTTATATATTTTTATTATATGTAAATAAATATAAATAGATAAGTACTATTCTGATCATTCCCATATTGATTTCAATCTAAGAGCCACCGGTAGACAACGATTTCAGCCTATCGGGCATCGTCAGTACCGGGCAAGCGGTCCTCGATAGAAGACAAAATGTGCACGATAGTCATCTTAATGTCAATTAGGTTGGCGCCTAGCTCCCTTACCCTTTGGACTGTTGAACAGACAAAATGTGAATAAACAAGAAAGGTACTTAATTAAAATAACTGCATGAACGCAAGCGGCACATAAGTGGAACCACCTATTGGTGTGACACCCAAGTCAACTTGTCAAGTTTTTATGTCGATTTTGGTGGTTTGACCAATCAACCGACAACTGCAGTAGCAGAAATTTGGGTAACTAACCTGAAATGCCATCGGAAAACGGATCCACATATAAACGATTATATAAAATCGAGAAAGGTTAATGCAGTCAAGCTGTTGAAAAATAATTTCATGAAAATCAAAAGAATAATAGATAAGTACTATTCTGATCATTCCAGCAGTTTGACTGCATTAACGTTTCTGGATTTTATATCATTTCTAGAAACATGTGGATTCGTTTTTCGATGGCATTTCAGGTTAGCTTCCCAAATTTCTGCTACCGCAGTTGTCGCAGTTGACAAGTTGACTTGGGTGTCACACCAATAGGTGGTTCCAATTATATCTCGCTTGCGTTTACGCAGTTATTTTCATCAAGTACTTTTCTTCTTGTTTATTCACATTTTGTCCAGGCTCCAACCTGAACGAAATCAAGACGATTTTCCACATTTTGTCTTCAATTGAGGACCGCTAGCCCGGTACTGACAATGCCCAAGAGATTGAAACAGCTGTCTACCGGTGACCTTAGATCATATAGATA
>WOGN01011447.1:0-10023 GCA_015342105.1 Leptinotarsa texana
TCGGAAGACTTTTCAAACAAGCTATCACTCGATACCCCTTGTCATTTAAAATTTTCAAGGAAATGATCCTGGGGTGCAGAGGGTGAAAGGGGGTGAAGTAGTTATTGGTTAAAAAGTTGTCCCCTTTGATGTATCTTCTGACGTGTCTCGGCGTTTTTTCTTTCAATCAGTAGTTTTCGATAAATCCGTGGTGGGAAGTTTTCAAATGAACACCCTGTATATGAATGAAATATTATAAAGGATCAGAAAAGCAAAGATTCGCTCCGCTGAAAACTGATCACTAATCTCTTTTTCCAATTTAGATTTCCGAGCATGATACCAATTCACATCTTCGCCAACTACAAAAAACTGTACCTATATTTTGATGAATATCTGGAGGTGATATCGACCTAGGGTGTCAAGTAGAATTTGATGCGGAATATGGCTGAATGTAGCAGAACCGGAGTACAAAACTTCGCTAGCTGCATTGAGTAATGTATTGGATAACAAATTGAATACCAATATGCCATAACATGCCAATGAGAAGGCCAAGTCAGTTGGCCTTCTCATTGGCATGCTATTTCGAACTACACAGACTATTGAACACTCAGCAGATTTAAATATATTTCAGAGTTGAAATTAAATTCTGTGAAATATCACTCACATAAGCAATTTCTGCCTAGATTTTTCATATGAAGATGTTGAATTCTGCCAAACAACTTCGAAAGTGCGTAACAGTGAAGAAAGGTTAGTGACTTCTAGATACTTTCACCTTTTCACTGTCCACTCACAACAATATTTGTCTGAAGCATACTGTTCGTAGTGAAACCGTGATACTGGTTTTCTAACGTATATAATGATACAAAGTTCCGTATAGCAAAAATGATATTCTTAATTGTAAAACAACATCTGAGGTCTAACCTGCTGAAGGGTCGATTTTGACCTGTTGATGGTCGATCATCTCGCAAGGGTTTATTGCATCCCTCGCTGAACAGATGAGTAACAGATGGGTCTGAAAACACACTACAAACTATAGGTGCTCATGAGCATTCGAGATTCGACCCAACACAACTCGAATCATATTCTTCTGGAACTTTTTTATCCTTGTGGAGTCAACTTTTCGAAACAGCTATTTCTATCCAAAGTTGGTTGGGGCAAGATATCGTGGTCGGAAAAAATCCGCGGAAGGGCATAATTATTTGTACTTTCTGTTATCTCGTCGCCGAGAGGGCGTTACAAACTTTTTCTTTTAAGTGGAACTTGTGATAACTCGTTTGATAGATATTCCAATCGTCTTTTCAACGTGTTCCATTTTTGAAAATTGGATCAGTGGTTTCTGATTTATTAACCGTTTTATATTTGTTTTTCAAATCTGCCAATAAACGGTTAATTCATAAAATCAAGAGAAAATGTACTCTTAACTCAATTCCATTTAATTCAATATACAGTGCATTTTTTAATGTCCCCCACCCTTTTATTTTTTGAAAAGGTCAACTCAAAAAATTGAAATTTGGGATAATGAAATTAATGCATGAATACTTTATTTTGAAATGAAATTGACAGAAGAAACTTCCAAGATGGCGATTGGGCGCCATCTCGGAAAAAATTTAATGTAAGGAGGGTCTTGTGACATCTCTTTGAAGCTCCTGACAAATGCTTCACAACCCTAGAATATAATGTCAATATCTTTAATTACTTCAACAAAATGGAGGAACTTTTAATAATTGCCTGAATACATTGACATTTAACTACATAATATGAGATAATAAGCTTGAGGTCAGTTCAAAAGATGCTCGAAATGGTTGTTTTGAACTTCTTGACACATAAACAGCCTATCCGATATTTCACGCCGAAAATATATCTCTACAAATATTTTTTATTCTCTGCCGTATATCCAAAATTGAAGCAAGTTCAGTTTCATACACCTTTTACTTCAAATAGCCCAATAAAAAATTCCAAAGGTGTCAAATCTGGCGAGTAGGCTGGCCATTCTGTAGGACTTCAACAGCCAATCCACCGACCGGGAAAAGTATTATCCAAATAGTTTTCTACTTTTCTGGAGTAATATGGTGGTGCTCCATCAAATATTGCCATGAAGTGGATGATGAATATTTTCAACATTTATTGAGATAAATTGCAGTCTTTTGAATTCCTTACTTCTTGATTTTCCAAAGCAAATATAAAACTACCAATTACTTATGAATGAATGTTCCGATTTTCAAAAATAAATATAGTAATATTTATCGCTTGTTTTCAAATTTTCAAAACAAATATGAAACTACCAATTACTCATGAATGGCTAGTGGCTAGCTTCTTTAGATGATTATACATGTATAAATCTGAATTTTATATTGGCCAAACGGGAAAAACTTTCTCCAAAAAATTAAAAGAGCATAGAAGTAGTTTTTTGAATGAGGGGACCAATTCAATTGCAAACCAATTTTCAACAGAGGACACAAGTTCAATCATGATTATGACGTATTACATTTGAAAGAAAAAGATTGGAAACTCAAACTTTTGGAATGTTTAGGCTCGATAGATTTAGGAATTCGGGATTATTGCCCAATGATCAAAGAGATTCGAATTATTCTCTTTTATTGAATTCATTTTACAATGAGGAAATTAGTAATAAGGGAATATCTGAAAAGTAGGTAAAATAAAGTCACATGTAAAACTTGTATTCATTATTCTCCAGTTCAATGAGTTGTTACTAGAAAGGTAAATATTTCTTGTAATGAATTCATCATGTAGAAATTTGTCAGGTAGTGATCGTCATTAGTATTCAACTAACTATAAAAGCATTACACAGAATACGATATTATATGACGTTTGTCGATAATTATAACAATTATGCAAGTTCAAAGGGTACGTTTATAATATTCAAAATGAATACAAATGCTTTGGAATGAAAGGTTTTGACTTTCTACATCTTTAAACTGAAAATGTGTGAAATTTTCCAAAGAAAGGAAGGAAGCAATCAATTTTTAAAAAAATAACTCTATATAAAATTCAATCTCTCGTAAAAATATATCGTATATTTACTCACCTGTAGAGGTTTCGGACTTTTATTCAACGCAAAAGAAAAATTTTGGTACATGAAAGCTCCTCCGTTAGAAAAGCAATGAACAATAATGGGATTATTATCGAAATTCAGGTCAATTAATAACTTCACTAACTTATCTGCTAGAGTAATCATCTGATATCTTTTCCAAAATAGGCATTTCACAGGGGCAATGTACCTCAGAGTAATGAGCCTGAAATAATGAATATATTATATAGAAGCAATAGAGAATGTGGACTCAAAAAAGTATTTCGTGAGGAGAGTAATGTTTGCTTGATAAAAGTTTTTCCTTTTTTTCTACTTCTTCACAACAAAATTCAAATGACAATCATTATAAGTACTGAATTAGACAGAAATCAGTAATACGTTTTTCAGTGCGGATTCCTGCTTTCTAACCACCTATTATAGTCTAATTCACAAGTACAATTCCCTCGATTCGTAATTTCACAGAGAGTAATTTGAAATCAGAGCCAAGTTATATGGAAAAACACAGAAATGTTTCAAAACCCGCCAAGTTTCTGACCGAGAATGTTCTATCACGTTTGCAATGATTTTATAAAGTCGGGATATGTGTGGTATGTAAATTTATATTACATTATACAGGGTTTTTCACGACGAACGTTCGTTAGGAATATATGAAGAACGATTCAAAATAAAACCTTGAAATTTTGTGGTAGTGAGTTTTACAAAATGGCCTTCTTAACTAAAATATTTTCAAGTCCCGGTCTCTTTCCGTTATACCGGGAGTTGAGGGCAACTTCCTTATTTCAAATGGAACACTTTATTTTATTATATTTTTGAATTTTTCAGCATATTTTAGGCCCACTTTCTATAACAATGCCTATACCAAAATCTGTTAGTTTTCGAGATCATAACTCGTAGACAGTAACAGTTGAAATTTCACAGAATCACACCTTAAGCATCAAGTCATTAACAGGTCCATCCAATTTCCGAAAATAATTTTCAGTGTGGTCGAAATTTTCACCTAAAACATAACATCGAAAAAACTGATGAAACATGATTTTTTCAAATGGAAGCCATACGCTTTTCTATTATTGTTGGATACTACGAAAAAAATATATCAAATTCATAAAGAATGTCATTTACCTAACCTAAAATATACCCCTGCCAAGTATATCTGATTTTGGGAAATATTTGAAATGTAAATCATTAGAAGCAATACCAAACCAAAAAAAGCTTTGAAAACAAATAAACTAATATTATCTCTGTCTTTAGTAAAAGGTAACTCAACATGAAAATGGATGGATTGAAATAAAATACTATCAGAGAAATCAATTATATCTTTGTTTATTGATATCGAATACAGTAATTTTATTTTGTTCATATTTTTTAAGGTTAGAGTTTACTTTAATTTTAGGCTTTAACTTGATTTCTTTAAATTCAAATAATATTGTGGTTCATTTCAACAGATGTTCAAAGACATTGCTGTTTTGTTCTTAACAAGAATGTATTCTTTTTTGCATACCACTATTTGTAGCTTTCTGTATGGAGACAGGAATAAAATTATTGAAAGCTCTCAGAACCCTTCGTTTCATGTTTCCTTTATCACTCACAGAATCTGCTTAAACATTCTCTTTGATATATTCCCAGATGAAGAAGTTCAGTGGCGTCAGGTCTGGAAAGCGAGGAGGAAATTTAAATGGCCTATTTTAGCAAAGCCACTGATTTTCGAACAATCCATTCAACAACCCAGATACAACGGTGTCAGACCTATGTGCAGGGGCTCTATCCATACCATAACTTGAAACGGTATTGTTCAGAAACATGCTTTATGGATTCACCAAGCATATTTCTAATTATATGCAAATACTTATTGCTATTCAAATTCTCTCCGCAAAAAACATTAAAACGAGCTTTGGATTTTCTGCAGCCTAAAAATGACTATTGTGGCGGTTGTAAATTCCATTCTTGACAAATTTGGCTCCATCTGTCCATATTATATTCTTCATGAACTCAGGGTCCTCCTGTATCTTGATAAGAAACCATTCGCAGAATTCCACTCGTGCAGGTAAGTCTTGAAGTTTCAGATTTTGAACCTGGTCATATTTAAAGAGACGTCACTTATGTTTGATTAAAATCCGGTTTATTGACAAACATGAAATTCTAAGTGACTTTTCTGCGTCTTTCAACGATTTCTCTGGATAGGCTGTGAAGTAGAGCAAAACTACAATTTCGATGACCTCATTGTTTACGAGTGTTTTTTTTTGTTAATGGCAGAAGAAAAAGTTCCGAAATCACGGCAATTTCTTAGAAGTCTTCTCAGAATTTTTTTATTGGGTCGGTATAGATTTGGAAATCTTTCTGCAAAAACACGTAAAGTTCTGTCCATTATCTTATTGCATTCACCATAAATGATTATTAAATTCATGAATTCTTCATTAGAATACCCCAAATGAGACATTTTGCTCACAAATAGAAAACTACGAAATACACGTCAATTATATCGCATCAAATTTTGACATATTTGTTGGAACTTTGTTTGTTTGTTTTCAAAGCGTTCCTAACGAACGCTCGTCGTGAAAGACCTTGTATTGGGCCTTTCGTTAAGAAGGTCCTATCTTTCAATTTAAATAGAGCAAAGTATGTAAAAGATATCATCGAAATTTTTCATTTCAGTAAGCCAAACTCACTGATGCCCTTATGTGTGGAATGTCCGCTACGCCTTTTCTGGATGGAACGCATCCGAAACGTCCAATTTTCCATGATTAGGTTGGCTCTGAAGACCACTGTGGTTTGTGGCTTAAGAAACCCCAAAAGAAAAAGTCTAACGGGATCAAATCGCACGATCTTGGTAGCCAGTTCATGTCACCTCCACATACGATGACCATGCCCTAAAATCGTTCGTGCAGAATATCTAATGTGGCATAAGCTGTGTGGCAAGTAGCGCCGTCCTATTGAAAAAACATATCGTTGTTCGTTCTCAAAGAAATATGGACCGATGACGCCACCAGCCTGAAATCCACACCAAACAGTAACTTTCTCGGGATACATTGGACACTCTTGAATTTCATGTGGATTGGTATCATTCCAAATTCGACAATTCTGTTTGTTCACGTACCCATTCATCCAGCCTCATCGCTGAAGATGATTTGTCGATGACAATCAGGTTCAATTGCCAACTGCTCCAGACACTATTTAGCGAAAGCACGTCGTTGTCTATGGTCGTTTACTTGCAGTTCCTGTTTCAGTTGGATTTTGTACAGGTGCAGGATAAAGTCTCACAGAAAGCGGTGATGTTTTCGGCAGATCTTGCGTTTCGTAGACGTGAGGGTGTTGATCCACTCAAATTTATCCACCACATTACGAGTAATCCTCTCGCAAGGACGAGTATGGCGACCGTAAAATAGGTAAAACGCGCGGTTTTCTGCCCGAACAGAACAGAACACAGCAGTTTTTATTATCTTCAGGTGTTGTTAGATGTTATATCCATCCATGGTGATTTGGCATCACAAACTGAATCATTTATCCAGTTTATTTTGCTAAATCACAACTAATTTGACAGATGTAGCCTCAACAAGATGGCCCTTATCAATTGTCAAAGTTTGGAAGTATCTGCTGGAAGTCCCTAGACAAAATAATCGAAAAATCGCAAACTATCGAAAAAAAAAAATTAGTTCAAAAAGAAAAAGGGATTTGTTTTTGCGATTATCTCATAAATCATTGCATATTTACCAAATTTTAAAGTTCCTTGAAGATCAAAAAATTCACCAAAACAATTCTCACCTCTCACATGGTGAAAAAAATATCGTAATTTTTCTCATCTTCACGGTTCTTCCCAAATGATATCCCAAATGTTTTGATTCTTTGAAACCATTCTTTAAAGGCTTCAGATAACATCGCATCTATGATAATTGAATAAAACTAATTTTTCATTTATGTGATTGAAACCTCTGATGTAGAACAAGTTCAAACAAGCACATTTCCCAATTACCAAAACTTCAGTACTCATCTCGACGCTCATTTCACCAACCAAGTTGATTTCTTCAGGAGATGAGAAAAACTCGTTCAACTTCATTCATCTCCAAAAGACGCCAAATTGCTTGGTGAGTCGCACAAAGAATTTTAAAGTTTTGGTGATTTGGAAACGTGTTGGTTTTTGAATTTAAACAATCAGAGATGTTAGAGCGTTAATTGAGGCTCAGGAAAGCTATTGTATAGTGAAACACGTGTCGCGGCTTTTGTAAAACCCTTTGTAGTGAAAATTATACAATAAACTGTATTAATGAGTTCTGAAAATATACCTGGTGGAAAAATATAACAATCTATTGGAGCACTTAAACTTTTTATGTATCTACCTCAAATGAAAATATCAACAATCGAAGCAACGAACTTATTCTCCTCAACAAGATATATTAAAAACCACCGGCCGGTGTTCCACTCACCCCTTTCTTTCGTATATTTGCGAGTACTTCGCTAAATATTTGTCTTTGCATCCGGCCCAGCCAAACAGCAATATAACTGGTACTTTTTTTACATCCACAACAAACACAAAACCATTATTGACATTTTGGTTGTAGCGGAAACCCCGTTTTGGAAAATGTAGGAAATATTCCAGGTTGTCGAGCTCCGCCATTTTTGCTGGGACTGCGCGTGAACATCATTTATCGATTTGAACGTTCACCGAGAGTTGTCAGAAACAATAAAAACGTTTGATGGTTCACGCAGAACAGGATACAATGTCATAATTTTTTTTCGGGGTCAGGTGAGTTAGTGTATCTAATCAACTCAAGTAGGTTACTGCTTGAATAATAATTCACCTTTGAGTTTATAGCTCACTCGAGCTATTGTTCGAAAATTCATAAAGCAGTGAAGACATCAAACAATCGGGCAAGGCATCCGAGGCTAAGAGAATATTATCGAAGTAGCAATATCCCAGGAATTGAATATTACTAGAGTTCTATCCCAACATCAAATCGTTACTTTCGTTATCACTGAAATTATTTTTCTCTAGTTACTCCCTGAGGTATTGTAAGGTCTGGCAATATAGTTTCCAACTCAACGGTGTCAAAACTATATTGCCCCACAAAAATCCAAGAGCCGGGGAAATCAATGCGCATCATCGTATCAGCTATTGGATCTCCTACCTACCAAATAGCAAAATATCCACTTATGAATTTGAAATCTTGTCTGTTGCGGAGCCAGGTTTTAGTATCAAAAAAAACCTTAGATTCATGCATCAAACATTGTTCTGCAAGAAGGTGAGATTTTAGTTTCTTCTGATGTTAGTGAGAGGACTGGTCATGAGAGAATGTCCGCAGGGAGTGGTCTTATCACCCCTTCTTTGGAACATAGTTTTGGATACCCTGAATAATCAATTCAACAATAATGGATTCTACACAAATGCATATGCAGATGACATAGTTATCTTGTAGACCGGCAACACTACGATAGAGCACAGGATTGGCTCAAATTAACAGAAACATGGTTAAAGGAACACTCACTGTTGATAAATCCCAACAAGACTGAGATGGTCTCACCAGGAAAAGAAATTTATCGGGCTTGAAACCTCCCGAAATCTTCAAAAGCAAACTGAAATTCTCAAATGAGGTGAAATACCTTGGTACTATCCTCGACAGGAAGCTAACATGGAATTCCCACCTACAGAGTAGAGCATATGGCTTATGAGCAATGTCGAAGGAGTGTGGAACGCGCATGGGGTCTTTCACCCCGTGTGGTTACCTGGATCTACAATGCAATAATAAGACGGAGCCATTACATGGGGACCAAAAATTCTATAACCAACGGCCATCCAAAAATTATATCAAATACAGCGATTGGCCTGTTTAAGCATAACAGGAGTCATGAGAATGACACCAACCGCGGCAATAGAATTATTTACTGGTCTGGCCCCTCTGGACCTGTAGGTTGAGGAGGTTGCGTTAATGGTCATGTTACGATTGCGCACGACTGGTGTAAACTTCGAAGTAGAAATGAGTCATTTGAGGCTGAGCCTATGGTGAGAAGCGCTTACTGCGCAACCTCTATTGCAGGCAGCCAGTGATGCATTTGAACCCAAGTTTGTGTTTAATAAACCCTTGAAAATACAAATAAAATAGCACACAGATTAAGATGCTACGAATGCAATACGCATATATAATAATATTAATAATCTTTATTTAATCCTTACAGATCACATACAGCATGATATAGGATACGTGTCAAATAAAAAAAACATGTGATGATAGACAAATTTACAATCAACAATATTAAAATATCACAATTCAATAGATTTGTTCACATATACATGAAAACATGTATAACATTTATATCCATACATATGAGCAAACACATTTTCATTTTGCATCAAGAAATTCTTTTATACTGTAGTAACATTTGTCTTGCAAATATACTTTCAATTTGGATTTGAAGAAATATTTACTCCGTTGCTCTCTCAGGTTTGCGGGAAGATGATTGAAAAACTTTATACGTCTATATGAGGGGTTTCTTTCATAGAATGGTGAGCTGTGTGAAGGAATTCTGATGAGGTCTCCGTTTCTAGTTGGGTAACCATGGCAATGAGAAACTGTTTGATACATATCTACATGTTGCATAAATAACATTATACATTTGAAAACATAAAGGCATGGAACTGTTGAAATTTTATATTTTTGAAAATATGATCGACACGATTCATCTTGTTTGAATTGAAAATGAGTCGAATAATTCTTTTCTGGGAAACAAATATTCTGTTTGAGTTAATGGAGCATCCTCAGATATTGATGTTATAAGATATGTTGCAGAAGATTAGAGCATAATATATATTGATTAGTTGATTGGCTTATGATTTTGCTTATGGCATCAATATTATTTTCCCAACTCATTCCACTACCTATATAAGTTCCAAAGAATTTCGTAACTTCAGAAAGATGGATAGTGCTATTTTTGACAACCACTTGAATCATTTTTAGGAAAGTTTTTGGCTTTCTACTACTCCATCTTGATACAAAAAAGAAGGACGAGGG
>WOGN01011448.1:0-10023 GCA_015342105.1 Leptinotarsa texana
CTCTACGTAAACTCCTTGATATTTCTTGATCTATTCGCGAGCAGATGGCGCTGTACAAAACCTCCTTGATAGGTTGTTCAAACGGAAATCAAATCAAAAAACATATATTTCAAAATCTAATTGGATCATTTGAAAGCAAACCATAATATGGATTTCAACAATGTAAACTTTATCGTGAATTGTACACCTAAAAAATTCAGTTACTTAAATATTTCAGATATTCGAAAAATTAGAATCAAGGTTCTTGACATATATGTCAAATCAAAAGATTGTTTTGAAAAATAAAATTATTCACTGAAAAATTATTTCAAGTCCAATAATATTTTCAAAGAAACTTCAAATCATAACATCAAGACAAAATTGTTTTCGAAAATTATTACTGCAAATTTTCTCTTTACTTCGAAACAAATTTCACAACTGTCCGCCCTCTGTTGGAGATTTACTGCCTCTCAGTATTACTGTAGAATTCAAAACCGGACTGAAAGGTGAAAAATTATTATAGTTCGAATGAACTGAAGAACACGCTTTCATAGCAAATGAAACCTAAATGTAAAAAATAAGTATATTTTCAAAAAATTAAAAATCAAGCTTTTAAAGAACATCGAACTAAAAAGTTGAAAACTTTTTTTTAAATGATCTTAAAACAATAACGAACGGAAAATACTGGTATTATTCTAAAAAAAGCGTGGGTGCTTCGTACCATATCAAGCGCCCGTCGCTTTTTTTACAATAATACTAATATTTTACGTTCGTTATTGTTTTAAGCTTATTTAAAAAAATGTTTTTTAGTTTTTCAAAACTAAATTTATTTTCTTTTTTTCAGGTTCACATGCTATAAAAGCTTGCTTTATAGATTTTTAAAACTACATTTATTTTTCTTAGATTTATCAGTGTTGTTTTCATCTAAGACGATATATGAGAGACATTGATGAACATCTGACTTGGGATTGTTGAAAATGCTATAACTACTATATTCCAAGTACTACATTTATCAGAAATTTGTGGCTAATAATAATTTGATAAGTTATCGAAATCGAAAAATCAGAATTTTTCATATTATACAATCCGTCCAAGTCTCTGGAAGTTTATGTGAGTCTATTTAATGATATCTGCAACAAAAATTACTTCTTATAATCAAGAATAATGAATTTTTTCATCAAAGATCATTTTAAAAACAATCAAGTTAGCATAATTAGCAAACAATTTTACAATTACAATATATATGAATTTGTTAATGAAGCTAATAAACATGTTGAAAACAATAAACATGTTCCCTCAATGGAAACTAAAAGCTAGTTATTCTATAATAAATTGGTGAAACTGGAATAAGTAAATTGACTTTCAAAATAATTTTTCAAAACAATGATGAATTTATTGGAGGATCATTTGCATTTCGTTGATACCTTTGGAAAAATTGATCTGAATGCTGTTACACTTCAGCCTTGATCGGTAGATAATATCTTCAGATATGCAAATCGATACCCTGCGATTACACTTGTCACCGGCGAATAAATAAAAACGTTCCTTTTGAACATTGTTCTCAGATAAATTCAAGTAGACAACTGAAAAACTCGTATTTCATACCTTCCACACCCTGTACAATTATATCTATTGCTTGTGCTGCTTTCCATTGTTATAAAACAAGTGTTCAGATTTTTTTTCATTATCGCATTACTGTAAATTAGTATTCGAACATTTATTTCAGATTCAATCACATCAAATATTTTATTATACGGATGCAGTTAGTACGTTCAATGAATAATCTGAATTTCATTGAATATTGAATTTATAGAGGATATTTTTTCCGATATCGAATCAATGAATCAAGACGCGACCTTCATTTTTGATCGAGTCAACATATTGAAATATTCATCAAATCTGCGATTGTGATCAGATCCTTCGTGAATGTATGTCTGGCACGAACGTTTCATGTATTGAATTCACCCTTCAGTATTTTGCAGAGTTTATAAATGGTTCAATAACACAGATACCTATGAGGTCAAAAATAAAATTAACTTCGTGAAGATGTTATTGTGTTTCTCAAGAATCAAGGAGGTAGAGTCATTGTCGGTTCGAAATCATACTCACTTTTTCAAGTCATTATGTTTCACTTGAAGAAAATGAATATTAGATACATTACGTGATAGTGACGATTCTGTAACTTGACACCGGAGTCTCAATCTGCCTGCTCCCAAACGTCGAATGTGGGTCCAATGTCTCTGGTAGTAGGAGCGAGAGTGAATTTGATAGTGTACTGGCAGAAGCTAGGTATGCAATGTTGTGTTGCGAAGACCAGCGACGAGACTTTGAAAGTAAGCGACCCCTTTTTGAAACATAAAATACTAGTCGCGGTTCAATCCGGACTTCAAATTATCAGATTACTGACCGCGGAATCAAAAACAAAACAAAAATAATGATGAGGGCGAAGTTCAGCTCAAGCTGTTTTTCAACTTAACCTAGTTAAAAAAATTATGAAAGAATATTTGAAAGTTATACAAACAATTGAAAAATAAATGATAAAATAGTAGACAGAAAAACAAAAGATGAATTGCAATAACTCACCACAAAATAGAGCATTAACGGTATCCAGTTGAACTAACTAGCTGATTTCAAGTGCACTTTCAGTTTTTTCTTGAAGTTATATAATGTGTGATATCTGAACTCAGTGGGAAGTGTATGGTAGAAGACAACTGAATTATATAAGAAACTTCGAGAGAAACAAGTTGTGGAGTGTTTGGAAATGATGAATTGATCACGATTTCGGGTATTAGGGCGACTCTGTGTTTTAAATGTTGCGTAACTTTCAAATAAACAGTGAGGTATCTTTTGAGAGATCAATTTGTGAGTTGAAACAAGAAGGTGTAGTTGCCTAATTTCAATCAGTCTGAGCCAGCCAGATTCCTCAAATATGGCTGAGGTATGATCAAACTTTCTTACACCATAAGAGAACCGTATACAGTTGTTCTGAATTTTCTGGAGGTGTTTCATGTCCGATTGTATTATATGCAAACCCATAGATGAAATCACAGTGAGATACTCTGAATAATATCAGTGCTTCGCAAAGCTTCAGTTTAAGCCTGGAGGTTATCAAGTCGCTATTTCGGTACAGCAGAGTAAGATATTCCACATGCTTGTGGAATCTGAGTTCGTAGTCTATACACAGTCCCAGGTTTTTGCTTTCCTTTACTATCGAAAGTGTATTACCGAGTCGAACATCAATCAGATCTTCAATTTCAGTCCTTTCTCGTCTCGTACCTATCAGTAAAAGTTGGGATTTAGTCGTGTTCTGTTTCAGATTGTGAGCAGCTGACATGTGCGGGAGATTTTCCAGATCCTGATTGACTTTATGAACAGCTCCTTGCTAGTTATTTTTACTGAATGAATAGTATAACTGCGTATTATCTGCGATATGATGTATACGGCAGTTATTTACTATGTTATCGAAGTCCGAGATGTATATTGAAAACAAAATCGGACCAAGAATTGATCCCTGAGGGACTCCGAAACAAACGGCTGAAGCATCAGAATATCTACCATCTATACATACAGTTTGCTTACGATTTTGAAGGTAACTCCCTAAAAACTTAACACTGCTTTTATCAAATCCAAAATACGAAAGCTTCTTACAGAAAAGTGTATGGTCCATTGTATCAAATACCTTACTGTAATCAAGCAGTATCATTAGAGTCAATCCATTTACATCAATTCAATTGAATAAATCCTGCGTTATGTTGACAATAGTAGTTGTAGTGCTGTGGGATTTTCGGAAACCTGTCTCGACAGCAGGGATGATGTTATTACTATACACATATGAATCAATCTGATCTTTGAGGATAAACTTGAATGCTTTTGAAAGAACAGGCAGTTTACTGATAGGCCTCAGGTGTGATAGTTCGTCTCCATTATTCACAATCTAGAGCATTCAATTTTCAGTGAACAACATTGATTGAAAGTAAGAGGCCGAGTTGAATTTTTGTGGGTTGGGAGCCCGCAGAACTTATTTACCCACTCAATCTCGGACGTCCAGTGATGATGTATGAAAAACGCTTATTACGACGAATAAAAAATATGGAATATCAAGTTCAGAAATAAGTGTTCCAAATATTGAGTAAGTAATGACTATACGGTATGAATGTTAGTACATATGGAAAATCAATCGAATGTTAGAAGGAAATGTCAGATCTTTAGATTAATATAGTCAGATCTGATGTGATGACTCTATAGAAAGTAAGCCTTCAAAACAGATTTGAAATCTGTTTTTCCGTTAATCAGCTGTCGCCCTCATACAAACAACAACTCTCAGAAGTTGAGCTAAGGACTAACGAGGTCTTACCTTTTAACGTGTGATTCCTAACACGGATGATCCCTTTATATATTTCTGGTATTTGTTAGGAATATGATTCTATTTTTGAATCACGTAGACTCAAAGTACTTCGAAATATCACATTCAGTTTGTGAATATCTGACTCAAATGTTATTATTCTGTTTAAGTATCTGAGTGGTTATGGATCATTAGGCCGTAAAATAGTGTAGCACTTTCGAAATGTCCACTATTGAACATTTTCAAAGAGCCAGTGTCGAATAAAAAAAAAATATATAATGTAATAAAATTGCCTTTGCTACCAATAATTACAGAACTTTGTTCAGAAGCTAATTCAACAAATAATTTCAGGTCTCTATCGATTTGTGTACTAGCTATATTAATTTTAGAAGAAGAAAAGCTGTAGTGACTTTGGTTATCGTTTATTAATTCTATTTACCTTGAAAAAAAATTGGATGGAATGGCGCTGAAAAATAGGAAGAATTATTCATCACATTCAGATTTCATAACTGTTTACTCATTAACTTTCACTTTAGAAAAAATTGATATGACTGCTTTTCAAATTACTAAGAAAAATACCTATTTGAAGACAAAACTCCAATCCAATCGTTTTCTTCGAGAGTTTGTAACGGTCAGATATGTAAACTCGTCCATTATCTCGAGATACTGGCCAGCGATGAGAATCGACAAAAAATTTTCTACAAACCGTAACTCATCGTACATAGAAAATCTTGTCAAGAAACAATGGACGTTTGCTATGCTTTTGCACACTTGGATGGGCTGGAAATTAACGAGTGCCACGTACTGTCACAATTTATTATGTTCGATTGAAATTTTCTTCTAGATTATTTCTTGGTTTTACGCAGAACTTGAGATAGGAA
Organism: Leptinotarsa texana; assembly: GCA_015342105.1. Lineage (NCBI taxonomy): Eukaryota > Metazoa > Arthropoda > Insecta > Coleoptera > Chrysomelidae > Leptinotarsa > Leptinotarsa texana. The sequence continues at coordinate 5,203 of WOGN01011448.1, forward strand.
GAGGAAATGGTAGACTTCAGAAACAATATAATGCAATTCTGAGTTTCATTATAGGAAAGTGTAATTTCAGTCATTATTCTAGGTGTCATCGCTTTCGAAATTTTCAAATAGTCACGTCCATTTAGCTTCAAAGATAATTGTAGAGTATTTTGAGACAGTGGAACCTTCAACAAACGGTCTAGATTTTTGCAGAATAATTCGTGATGTATTCTAGTTCAACTACGAACGAACATGGTTTTCATTGACTAATTTGTCAATGAATTTTCACTCTTTCAAATATAATCTCAACGTTTCTCAGATCAAAACTCCGACCATCATTGAAAAGTAAAAACCAAATATTTGGTTTGTCGTTTGAAAAATTTTTTGACGAATGTCGAAGGAGATTTGAAATCAGTAAAATGTTATAGTTTTTGATACGCTTCTGAAACTTTCCATGCATTACCAGATGACAACTGCCGTGTTTTATGTCTTGCTCCGAAAGAATAGCCAATTATTTTGATAGTACTGTATGATTTGTATATTTCTCGTATATCATTCTTTGAGCTCATTTCTCGCAAGTATTTCATTGACATTCATCTTCAGCTTTCGTCCTTTGAAACGGATTTACTGATTGTTAGAACACAATTTTCAATGGAAAAACCATTCGTAAAAATTTTTATTAAGAACATTCAGTTCAAATAGCCAGAAAATGAAAAACTAAACTTATTTTAACAAATGCCTGAATAGAAGAAATATTTTCTCAATAGTGGAATAACACGAATAATAATAATAATAATAATAATAAATAAAAAGTTTTATTTTTGTATTTTTACAAAATAAATTTCACAAATACACAGTAATGAAACATATAGACACGTGTGCGTCTTGGTTCACCCGACAGAAGTGATAACTTAAAGTAATCTAAGTTGAACTATTTAATATTGAAATTGTTCAACTTGAGAAAACCTAATTTTTCTATATAGTTATATGATAATATTAGTATGATTATTTTGTATTTGTACATATACTTCAGCTACTATAAGCCAATTGTTACTTTTAAAGGATTAAATAATGATACTAATAATGTATCTATACAAAATTGGTACCACTATTTTCAAGCCACGTTTCACATAATAGAAGAATATTTGCTCACTGTTTAGATTTTTGGAATACTGTCAACAGTGTATGTCTAACACTGATCGTCTGTCCGACGAGAGAGGAGGAGCCTGCCTTCCGCTGACGTATGCGTGAAAGAAAGGGAAGCCAGACAAACTGGCGCTATAACGCGATAGATAACGAAGCGGTTTACCCTCCCATGAGGAGTTATCTCTTCAAATTTTTTTTCAACTAGCCATCATGTCATTCCATTAAAATATTTAGGATGCAAGAGAATGCATTGAGAGTGCTGGCTGATATTGGATACAGGGATCACTGTCAAGAATATTTCAAAAAACTCAGAATCATGCCTTTGCCAACTTTATTTCTTTATTACGATTTGATTTAAATCCATAAGAAGAAACCATCCTTGGCCAAAAAATGTCATATTCACGACCATAACACACGAAACGCTCAGCACATTAGAGTAAATCGATTTCGTATTCACTTATCGCCAAAAAAGTCCATAGATTACTCTCTGTACAATATTTCGTAAACATAAAAGAGAAAATTAAAAAATTATTTGTTGAGGCATTGCTTCTATTCTGTTGATGGCTTCAGAACACATTTTTGCTGTGACATAAGTCACTTCTTTTTTTTTGTTTTTCAGAGTTTTTACATATGTGATTGTTGTGTAACTTTCAACGTTTAAATGTTGTGTAGATTTGAACTTTTAAATTTTAAATCTAAAGCCAAACATGACTTGCTACAAACAAATTGTATTATTTAACGTATTTGAATAAATATTATTATTATCGCACCCCTAAAAACGACATTTCTGAAAAAAAACTTGTGCTAACTGAAAACTAACGAGGTCTCACCTTTCAACGTGTGATTCCTGATAAGTTAATTGGTGGTAATTTTCTCATATTTTCTCATGCTACTTCATTATTGTGTTATTATTGCTTATTCAATAATAATATGACGTTTTTCCCCGTGGGTTCATCAATAATAGACTACACTAAATAATTAAACTTTATTTCACTTTAAATACAAAAAACATTTCAACTATTATTTGAATGTCTATCGCCTTACTGAATCACTTCGCGTACCGCACTGTTTTGATATGCTCAGCGCCAGCGCTTGAATATCGTAATCAAACATCATAGAAGTTTCGCCGAAGTTCTTGTTGCTTCTCGAGCGGCAGGGAACATTGGGCATTCCCGCGCTCTAACCACGTCACGTTTAGTTTGTGGTTCCAGTGGCGGCCGGCGTTACTTTCTTTTGGGCATAATCTACAAAAATAATGATGAAAATGAATGATTTCATTGGTGGAATCGAACTGAAAAAATAATAGTGATAAAGAAAATGACCTACCAAAGGGAATAGGGTCAGAACCAACTGAACTAAATCAATATAGGGTGTCACTATTTCATCTAGTATGAGCAAAAAAACAAATTCACATGTTGTTGAAATTACGTGAGTCTAGATTTCAATCGTACATCAGAAAATGACTATATGATCTTGTATAATGACTTCACTTGAGAACAAACCTCAACTGATTTTAACAAATAAAAAACTTGATAGAAATCCTACACTCATGGAACAACGTGCAGGAATGGACGATTTGTCAATTGTGAATATCAAGCCAAGCAATTTCTTTCAGCGGCCCGGATACGTGATCACGTCTTTCAAGACATGGGTTCTGTTAAATTTATTACCGATAGCAGTCTCCTTCAGGAATTGTAGAACTATACATTATGTTGGCGTTGGTGAAAAAGGACTTTACCTTTCACATCTGGTATTTTTCTATTGAAATATACATAAAATTATGTCTTGTTGAGTATTTCTGGATTCGTTTTTGAACAATAATTTCATTGTTAATTCAGTCTGGTTCTCAGAATCTATTTTGTTTGTCCTACATAAGCCATAACACAATCGGTATAAAGTATTTGATGAGTACTACTAATTTTATCCGTTAACATGTTCTGACAATCAGTTTTTTGTCTTCTAATTTGGATTAATAGTTCTTCTGGATATTTGTTTTATATGTCCCCTTTTCAGAATTTTCTGTTGTGATGTAGCTTTTCAGTCTGTTGGATGATCCTTCGGAAATAAGGTATTCTGAAATGACCCGAAACTATATTGGAAGACGATCTTTCATCATGTGTTGTAGGATTGAGGCTGAGAATATGAGTTATAAGATTCTTGGAATACACGTGATTTTCTTGAAATTTATATCATTTTCATTTCTTGGAATTATTGTGACGACACAATTTGTCGATTCCATTTCGAAGTTGCTTGATAGTAATTTTTTCTGACGAAAGGATGATTGAAATGAAATTGAGATGCCTTTCAAAACTGGATTTTTCTATATAAATCTGTTATAATTCTATCCACATCCCTGATCAGTACTTTGTCCAGCATTTTAAACGCGTGACAAGTCATCACAAAAATGACACATTCTATTTTTATCGTTTTTGAATATCAGCAAAAATACAGACTTTTTTTGATTGAAAAAGTTCGCATTTTTGTAGATCGAAAAATAATCTATCAGGGGACATTCACGATGATCATTGTTCATGCAAATTTTTTTTCAAGCATCCTCTGGAGATCATTATGATCTCTGGTGTTTGTTCTGGTGTAAGAAAGGTGTTTTCAATAGATTCTTTTCACGCCAGAGATTTCAATCCGAACCATCAATAAATCGGTGATGAATCATTATTGTTCATAATCAAGAATAATTAGTCAACTCGTTATAGCGAAAACAGGTCGAAGAATGATGGTGAGAGTTCCATTATGGTATAGATGAAGTAGTTGCCAAGACATCAGATTGGTTCACACAGCGGTTCAATAAAAATGACAGTATTAACAAGCGACAGTAAAAAGAGTTATAATCGTTGAATTCAATCAATCAAAGTTTAGTGCTTCAAAGTCCTGCCTAATATATTTATACTCGATTGTGACAATTTTATTCAACAAGAATGAGAAAGTAACTTCAGAAATATATGAAAATTAATCTTTCTCCACCTGTAGCGGCAATATTACACATGATGTGCACAAAAAACCTCGACAGTAAGTTATTTTCTTGCACAATCTCTTTAACCTCTACAGATAATTCACACTCTGTAACATTTCCACATGAACCCGTATCTAGGGAGTATAAATCAATTACAATAGAAATATTCATGATTTAGTCTACGTAGGTGTTATCAAGTGATATATTTACATGCAATTTTCCACCCTGAGCAATCATGTAGGTTCAACCGGGTCTAAGAAACTGCGAAATCAGGGTCATACATTTATAGCAGTTTATTAGATGGGAAAATTTACATAAAACGAAGCATTAATCATCATCTTCATGCTTATATATGTTCGGCTTAAAATACGGAAAACGTCAAATCACTTCATAAAGATGGTGTACGTTAATTGGATTGGATTGATTATACCGTTAAGATCGCCCATGGGTGCATGACTTGGACGGGATGAATTTTAATTGTTTTAATCGAATATGCCTGTTTTCTGAAAAAATCTGTTCTTTGATTTGTCGGCGTCAGTCAAAAATAATGTCAATATCATTTACGAATCATTGAACTTTCGAACTTTCAAGAGAGGATATTTGCTAATGATGATAATAACAAATTTCATTAGTGTGGACTTCAATTATCTGATATTATACAGTGTGGTCCAACGAAAACTTAACACCTCGATTTTCCGGCGTTAACATGAAAATGTGGAAAATCGCTC
>WOGN01011450.1:0-10022 GCA_015342105.1 Leptinotarsa texana
GACTACGGGAATTTAACAATTTACCAAATGCCATTAAAGAGGAAAATACTGTAAGAGGGTTTAAAAGTAAATTATTGGAATACCTAGAGCGTTAGTTGGAAAATATGTATATTATATGTATGTTACTACATCAATATTGGTTTTCAACATTGGGTCTTATAAATTGTATATTTTTTATTATTGTCTTTTTATTCAGTTTATCTTCATTATTGTTATTATCTATATACAGATTTGAATTTTATTAATATTTTTGGCACTGTGGAAATTTAAATTGTTAATTCAATTATTATGTCTTGTAAGATTAGGATGTATCCTATAATAAGATTGCTACTACTACTGATAAATGTAACTCGACGGCTTCACTTACTTCTTTATTAGATCTCGGCGGCACTCTAGCAAAGGCGCTCATCTCTCTATCATGGTTTATCTTCATCAAGCTCAAATCATAGCGGCTATATATTTTATCGTTCTGGGGACGATTGATCTCCTTGGAGAACTCCTTCTTATCTAGCTGAGGCTTCTGCCAGTTGTTAGGCAAACTCTGATAATCCTCCCCGAAGAGCATTCCGCAAACATTATTATCAAACATTTTATTTGAGTTGGTCGGCATGTTAGCGGGAAGCCAATCAGGGAGCGGCTTTGGTGGATAGTCGATGGATATGGAACTGAACTCTAAATCTAGGGTGCTCTTCGATGGGTCAGCGACACGATTGATATTATTGTCAGGAGCAACATTGAAGTCGGCTGCCCAGATGGATCTGAATACAATAAAATGTTAATGCGATTGAATTTTCAATAACATAAAATCTATTCAAACATTTCTTTGTCCTAACAAACTCCAATCAGGAATGTATACAAGAAATGAAAAGAATCGTTCAATGTCGTTTGGTTATTCACTATAAGCAACTATACCCTTGTAAAATATAGACTTTTTAGAAAATGCAGGTTTGAGATTCTTTGTCAACAGATTAACGAACTGCCTTGTTCGATGGTCATATGAATAATTAACTAGGTTTCATCCAAAACTGAAATTTACTCTAGAAATGGAAGAACACAATTCGTTAGCATTTTCAGACACTAAAATAATCGAAGATGCAAACCGAATTTTAAAGGTAGACCTGGTATCATAAACCAACTTTATCTGACAGATTTTTACATTATTTTTCGAAACATAATTTTCAGAGTAAAATCAACATTATAAGGAATTTGAACTCAAGAGCAATTGCCATTTCCAATTTCACAAGAAATACAATCCAATATAGTGTACAAGTTGAATTGTGGAAGCTGTCACAAATGTTATGTTGGTCAAACCGGACGGTATCTTGAAACAAGAGTTTCAGATTACATGAGAGACTCTAAAAAACTGAATATAAAAAACCCAACAGCTTTCGTTGGACATGAAAAAGAATATGGACACATTTTTGATTTTGATCATCCAACCATTCTAGATGTTCAAACATATTTATCCAAAAAACTTTTGAGCGAAATGATACATATCCTCAAATGTGATAGTGTTAACACAAGAAGAGATGTTGATAGCCTCAATACTGCATATTTCAATTTGATAAGTAAAAAACCGGAATAATTTACCCTTTTTTTCATTCATTTTCTTTCTGCAGACAACACCTCACAGATAAAGCCATTCGTTTGTTTCATTTCGTTTTGTGTTGACTCGAAAATTTTGGTTGTTTGTGATGTTTTTCAATTTATTTTTTTAAATATGTATCTAATGTGTCAGATGGTTTTTAAAATAGTAATATAATCAACACGAAAAAACTAATTTTTGGTGAGTATGTTTATGATATTCATTATTACAGAACCCTTAAAAATAATTTAATTAAATTCGAAACGTCAGCAAGAAAACAATTGTTTTTAAAAAAAAGTGATCCTATTACCTAACCAGCATTTTTTCTGAATGATTATTTTATTTCAACTTTCCCAAGAAATATTAGCTGTTTATAAGAGGGGAAATTCAAGCTCAAAATGTGTTTAAAAATATAAAAATATGTGCAAAGATAAATTGTCCAATGTGAATATACTAGTTTGTTTCAAATGTTTTGCCATTTTAATGTCGTGAGTGTAGCTCCATATCTCAATAAATATTTATTGTAGTGTGTCTTGTACTATCAAGTAAACTTTATGGTTTATAGATTTTGGTTCTGAGTAGACAAATCTTTTTGTGACTCAAGAGTTTCTTAGAGGAAGAACAAAAATTGTTATTGTTATAATCATTACTATTCTAATACCATCGCAGTTACATCGGGTGTACCACAAGGTTCACATTTGGAACCACTGTCGTTGAACCTTTTAATCAACGATCTAATCAGCTTTTTCCATGAAAGCGAAGCTATGCTATTTGCCAAAGATTTAAAATAATTAAAAGTGAAGCTAATACATTGTGTCTACAAAACGATAAAGATTGCCTATATAACTGGTATGTGTTTGAATGCATCCAAATGCCAAAGTATTTGCTTTCACCAAACACATCACTCAATCACTTTCGAATATAGTATAAATAATCGGACCTTACATTCTGCTATTGAAACCAAAGATCTAGGTGTGATCCTAGACTCCACAGTTAACTATAAATCACAATTTCAGCTTGGCTTGGCTTTTTAAATAGAACCACTCGTGATTTCACCAACATCACTGCTATTAAATCTCTGATTAGATCTCATCTCGATTAATGTTCCACAGTTTGGTCTCCTCATTGAGTTACACAAAACGTGAAACTCGAGGTCGTTCAGCACAATTTCCTGCGATATATTGCCTCCAAGATGCGTGTATACTATGACTATACTGCATTGGAATGCGTTTTTAACGTACCTTCTCTTGAGGCTCACAGAAAACAGAGATTTAATACTTCTATTGAAAATGATCAACAGAATGAGTATCAGATCCAAGCTTGTCTCCAAAATATCTTTACGTGTCCCCAGTCGTTCAACTAGACTGGTGCAAACGTTTTACGTTTTTTTTCACAGATTCAATTATTCATATAAAAGCTTTATTCCCAGAACTTTTTGATTGGTTAACTCTTTGAATAACCTTTAAATCGTTAATATATCAGTTTCCCGCTCTAAAAACCATATTCTTCACTTAGCCATCTAATACTCTCTGCTTGTGTTGTTGTATTGTGTCTTAGTGTTACTTGCCTGTAAGAATTATATTAGTTCACATTGTTATACATTTTGATTTTTTTAAATAATCTAATTGTTATCTTACTTCGGAATTATTCTTATAATTTACTTTTAATCCACTGTATTGCATCTGTATAACATGCTACTAACTAATTGAAAAATTAAAAAAATATGACATCAAAGGAAAAGTACTTGATTGGATCAGTGATTACCTCTCAGGAAGGAGGCAGTTAACCAAAATCAATGAACTTGTGTCAGCAGCAATAAGCATAGACCATGGAGTTCCGCAGGGAAGTATTTTGGGGCCATTACTATTCTTAATTTACATTAACGATATCAGCAAATGTAATGAATGTGAGTATGAACATCATTTCGCTGATGATGCCCTAGTATCGGTTAGTGATAAAGATATAGATAAAGCTATTAAAAAAATGAATGAAGCATTGCATAATATTGCTATACATTCAAAAATTAATAAATTGAAGCTAAATGTAAACAAAACAAAGGCTATGATACTTGCTACACCGTTTAAATACAGAGAATTAGATTTAAATCAAATTGAAATAAAAATAGAAAATGATAAAGTTGAGCTCATTACTAAATTCAAATATCTAGGATTCATGTTAGACAATCACCTATCAATGAATAACCATTTCACCTACATACAGATTTTTTTTTAAGAAATTATATTTTTTCACAAGAGTATCCCAACACTTACATTTTGAATATTGTCCCATTCTTCTATACACAAGTGATTTGAATAAAATGAGAACACTACAAAAACTACAGAATCGCGAAATAAGGATTATTTTGAGATGTGACAGGAGTACTCATATATCTTTAATGTTAAATGGTTATCTACAGAAAATAGGCTTACATATTTAACGATGATTTATATTTACAAAATGTTACATAACCTTCGATTCTCATTATTTGTCAAATTTGTAATTTTTAATAATCAAATCCACCAGTATAATACTAGAATAAAAAATAATGTGTATGTAAATAATCAAACAAAAACATTCAACACTAAAACATTAATGTTCAAAGGATTTATCAAGTATAACAGTCTACCTGAAAATGTAAAGTCTTTTAACAGTCTTTTTCTGTTCAAAAGAAATTTATTAGACCATTTAAGAGACCATTATAAGGTGTTATGTGATATTTTTTATCTTTTATTCTTTTTTTTGCATTTTTAATTATTGTAAGTAAGACTACTTATTAACAAATTAAGTAGATCTTTTTTGTATTATTGTATTTATATGTATATTAATGTTAACATTACTATCATTGTTGTATATATTAGGATGTATACTATTTGAATGAATAAAGCAAAGAATAAAGCATTTCATTAAAATTCACGGGCCTAACACATATATGGCGCTAGTCTTATTGCATTCACTGCTTTTTTTCAACAGATAAATAGATCGACTTACTTATTGATGTCTGTACTGTATGGTACGTAGACTCGTTTCCCGAACTCCATCATACTCGCCAAATTTGCCATCATAACGTTTTGATCTGATGGAGTTGGCGAATCGAACAAGCCTTTGATAGTCCCTTCCAGATCATTGTACATGTTAACTTCCGATTGGTTCTCCCAAATATCTTGGTTATCTTCCAAGCATTGATCCATGTCGGTGAAGCTTTTAGTTTTCGGAGCTCCGACTCTACGGTTGAAATTGGCCATGTCCCAGTTGGTGAAAGCGGTAATGTTACGTGAGGAGGTACCCTTGTTGCGCCCAAAGCAATTAAGACGTTCTTTTTTTTGGTTGCGAGCTTTTATTTCATAATTTTCCTGCAATGGAAAAAAGAAAAATTGTTCATTACCTTCATTGTTCACATTTCTTTGCAGATAATAACAATGGGGGTTTCTCCAAAATTTCAAATTATATGTCATCAGAACTAGCAGGTCTCAGTACACGTCTGGAGTTTTTTTTTAACATATAGTAAGAGAGCATACTTGAAGACTGGCTGTAAATCAAATCATCTAAAAAGAACACGTGTTAGGAATCACACTTTAAAAGGTAAGACCTCGTTAACCTTAGCTCGCACAAGTTTCGACTTCTGAGGGTTGTCGTTCGTAGGGAGCTGGTTAACGGAAAAACAAATTTAAGGCAGATTTTTAAACAGAATTCATTCAGGCCAGTTTTATCTCCCTTACACTATAGGTGAGATGAGAAGCAATTCCTGCATATGCTGTTGGAACAGACACACTTGCAGACGTGCCTTTTCCATAATAATAATAATAATATTTATTCATCCTTAAAGACGTTGAGAAAAGTATAGGATAGGCCAGTATTAAGCACTTAAAAATCACATCAAATGATAAAACTGTAGATCCGTAGATAAAAATAATACAATAAAAGTCAGAATTACAAAAATTAAAACAATTGCAGTTATAAAAATTGAATATGTCATGCCACACAGTCGAGATGGTCCGAGAGAAATTCACCAATACTATATAGTAGGCCTTAGAAAGAAGCAATGTTTTAACTGCTTTTTTAAATGCTACAGTGTTCATCTGTTTGAAATGGTCTGGTAACCAATTGAATAATTTTATTCCCATATATTTGGGAGAATGTTCGAATTTCATACTTTTATGTTTAGGAATGCTCAACTCCTCTCCATATCGAGTTGGGTAGCTAGGTCATCAATCGAACAATTTGTATTTGTACATGAAGTTACTGCATTTTTGTCCTATAAGGATATTTTTAAATGAATACAATAAAGAATAGATAAAGTTTTATTTTGCAATTTTCATGATGATCTACCATCAACAGTTTGTTAAGAATAGGAAAAAAGGTGAAATTTTTGAGGCCTGCGCGTAACGAAGAGCTAGAAAGCATTCGGAAGAACAAAGATGCACATATTTGCGATTAAAGTTGTCTCTGCTTACTGTAGATGTACAGTCTCCTGAATAAACTGTGAAACCAACATACAAAGTCCCCACTATGAGTCCATCTCATTATTGAATTCAAAATAATTTTGATCAAGACAGGAAATGAGGGCTATAAAGATAACTTGTTGAATGACGCGATTATTATTCTTTTGAGTTAGAAAATTATGAATAATGGTTATGCCATTAATCGGTGAAATGATTGGAATAAATAAATAAAACTTGCTTTGAATTAGAAGGTTGCTTTGATTTTACTTTCAAATATGTACATTTTTTATACTTGAATTAAACTCAAAATACGGCGAACATAACAATTACAAATAAAACAATACAAAGCAAAAAATTATATAAGGCAAAAAACGCACAAATGTAAATAAAAAAATATTTTATCTTAATCTTTGGAGGATGAAGCTTCGCTAAAGTCTGAACTGATGTAATCTAGTTCAGTGTCACTATCTTCTTGCAAGTTGAAATTAAATCATGATATCTAATGTTGGTTCCTTTTCCATGAAAAACTGTTGAAAACTTTGAGCATGCTCACATATTTTTTTTCCACTCAGTTTCAGAAAACGTACTAAAAATTTCATCGCATAATCTTTCCACGGTCTTTAAGCTAAAATCTAAATGTATTCGTACAACATATTGCTTTAAAGACGCCCACAATAACTCAATAGGATTCAAATCAGGGTGGTATGGAGGAAGCCTTATGACGGTATGCCCGTGGGCGCTCATAACTTCATCAATTCTATACGTTTTATATAGCCGTTTATGAATTTTAATTAGACTATACAAATCAAATTTCAACATATCTCGGACATATCTTTGTCCGATATATTTCGTTTCCTTAGCCATTCCATCATTTCGATCGTTCTATCACTGAGACACTCTTTGGTGATTAATTTGGAATACGCATCTCCTGTAGCCATTTTATATAATTCGTGAAGTTCATCTCGTTATGATAATCACCTGACTTCGTATTTGATCTAAATTTCGAACAAGCATATTTCAAAAAACCATTTTCACTGCCCTCATTCACTGCCTTTTTGATACTGGTTTATGTAAACCTTCACTAGTGTTGTCATTTCAGGTTATTATTTGTATGCGAGCAATGAATATAGGTTCCGTCCATGAGAATTATGGGTCGCTTTTCTTCTCGAAAATTTTTTATACTTCGCAAAAAAATTGTTCTCAACAACCATTAATAATTCGCGATTATTTTTTGTTATCCTCCAACGAAATCCCATGTCATGCCTAACTTTTCTCATGCTTTCGTAGGAACCAGCATACTTTTTTCGAACTTATGATTATGCGCCGAAGAGTTGGAACCTTTTTTTCGATAGTATAATAATTAATAATAAATCTTCGAAGCAATCCTTTGTCAAAATCATCTAAGTATTTTTTAGCTGCGGCATTTTTTCTTTTTATATTTGGTGTCAAAAAAGCATCGGCTTCTCCATTCTCAATCGATTTCATTTCCTTTGAAATTTTTTGTATACTGCCTAAACTTAAGCCAATTGCCATAGCAGCTCTTTCTTGAACTTTTTTAAAGTCTTTTATGTGTTTATTTTCTGCCGCTTCTCGTTGCATAAAAAATTACATTGGCTATAACTTCCCTCGTTTGACTTGTCAGCACTTTACGATTTAGGCGTCATTTAAACTCAATCCTGGTTAAATTACAATACTCAAATTATACCCTTTTCGCTTTACTTCTGCTCGGACTGTACACCCAGTTAACACGCGATGCTCACTTCACAACAAACAAATTCGACTTACTGGGCTGTGGGAGTTTCTACTCTCAAATTAAGATTTTGAAACGTTTTCCTATTCTTGACAAACTGTACATTTTTTTGGGGAATATTCGTAGTTTTCTTTAGTCATTCGAATTGACTCTGCCTCGAGTGTACTTCTGAACACTGACTGTATCAACTTGATCATTGATGTATGTTCCATTACTCTAACTACCTTACGATTTTTTTATGTGAATTCATTTTGTCATAAAAATCTCTTCAAAACCTTCGAGGAACTGATGTTGCTAATTTGGTTAGACAGTATTTTGGTTGTAGTTTTACACAATTCTTACAGATATTGGTGCTTTTGAAAAAAGAACTCGTAGAGTAACGAGTCTGATATTTTTTATACATTGCGGCAATGCAATAGACATATGTGACAATTGAGGGCATTTGAACAAAATTGAATGAATGAATTGAAAATCAACTACATATCTGATAGTGGGATTAGTAGAGAGACAATAACATTTAAGAAACTTCCAGAATGTGTTGAATGCATTTGAAAAGAAACAATATCAGTACAAATAATACTAAAAAAATATTGAAAACATCAGAAACAAAAGGTTCTACCATCAACAATTCGATGGTATGGATAGTGCGAATCCAGTTCATCAAGTTTAGCGAATTCGGTAATAAATTACTTATTATGTGATATCGTAAGAGAATCCTATTAGATGCTTGTATGTGTATCATTTTTTATATATGCTTTTCAATTCAGGTTATTATCGATCACCTCGAATGAGAGAAATCATAAGTGACACAAAGTTTGACGTTAAACCACCTTGTCCCCATTCCTGCAAGAGAAGATGTCCCTACCGATTTAGTGAAGAAAGAAGGAAGGAAATAAATAGAGAGTATTGGTCTCTATCAAGATTAGAGAGAAAACTCTTTCTAGATTCTCATACTACTAGAGAAAAATGTAAAAATAGAAGACCCACATCGATGAATATCAGAAATCGTACAGTGACTTATAATTATTTTCTCCTCAGTGATCAAGGGGCCGAAAGTCAAGTTTGTAAAACCTTTTTTATGGCCACTCTTGGTTATAAAATCATCAAAAATGCTTCCCAATGATTCCCAGATGTTGTGATTGATTTTCTGTTGAATAATAATTGAATTATATCCCTCTTAAAAACGTGTATATCTTTATTTCCTCCTCACCAGTTCTTAATAATGTCAACTTGAACTATTTGGATATTAACCCAAAAATATTGTTTCCATCTGTCTGTCATATACCTCATCTGCGATAGTAATGACCGGGTTTTGAATGGAACTTTTTATGTTTCGAGTTGAGAAGAGTAGGTATTAAACATATAATTATTACAATATATTTTTTATCCATATATATATCTATATATATCTATACATATATATCCATGTATCTTTGTCTGAAATCTATGGTCCCTTAAATGTATTTTTGAAAAATTAGTTGACGATTGTTCTTGCAGATCTCAGATCTGTAGATCTGATCAGATCAACTGAACCACTGTTATATATCAAAACGACTCCCATGCTTAGCATTTTCGATCATAAAGAAACTCAAACCACAACTTCAAAACTGAACAGGAATTCCGACAATATGATTCTTTTATCTGTGACAAAAACTCAGTCATCTAATATTGGAAAACCCAAAGATACAGAAGAGATGTCTCCTGGAAATACAAAGCTCACTAAGGAAAGAGGCAAATATATAGTAAAAGCATTCTATCTGAGGTGTGGTCACTGCGGCGGATTCATTTCTAAAGATAATACAGATGGTATAGTCATAGTCTATCCATTCCCAATTGAAACGGCAATAAAAATAAGAGCACTACGAGGGGTGTTCATAAACACTGCCCGGCAAATGGGAAATGTATATACTACCAGTGCTTTTATGTTCAAAGCATCCCTGGTATAGTCATAAACATTTCTGGCCTGTGGCCCCTAGTCGCCCAGATAGTTAGTAAACGTGCTATCAAATGTACTTGAGGAATAAAGGCTCGGCTTGCTGGACTGGCTGAATACTAATTATTTGTTCGTTTCACAATATTTCTTTATCAGTAGCGTGTGTTAGTGGGGTTAGGTGAGGTAATGAGTGGTTTTGCAAACCGATTTTTGAAAACTTTTTCTAGAGATCAATTACCCTAACACCAAACTGACATTTTTGCACTCGACACGTGAATCTTAAGACAAGGGTTAGCTATTTATATACCTAAAGTT
>WOGN01011451.1:0-10022 GCA_015342105.1 Leptinotarsa texana
TATATAGCTGCTTGGCTATCAGAGTATATTGCAATAGTCTTTTCCTTAAACTCTTGCCTTAGTAACTCTTCTACGCAGTGACGTATTGCTGCCATTTCTGCCTGGAATATCGTCACTTTTTTACCTAAGCTTAGTGAGACTTTTGTCTTTAGGCACCGCTCTTAGAGCGCCTTAAAGATTTTCCTGTAGTGCTTGTGTTTTGTCAAAAAAAAACAGAAAAAACAGAAGTTGTTTTTTGAACTGTAACAAATTGCGTTTCTCAACAAGGCAGATTGGCCATACTTCCAAGAATATGTATCTGTACAATAAAATCCGAATCACTTGCTATTAAAATTCTCAATAAACAGATACCATACTGTAATATGATCATTTGATGCCTCTGTAATACCTGTCTCTTATTTTTGAAAGTAAATTCTCAGCTGTACAACTCTGAAGTTAACTTTTCACAGTGAGCCTTCAAATTTATAAGCCCAACATTGAATGAACATTTTCTATGATTGGCATTGGGACTTTACTTGTGTAGATACATTAGCAACTTGCCATCTTCCTGCTACTTCTGCGAAAGCCGGTTCTGCTGATTCTTTAGGAGAAAGTTCCAAACTACGGAAATATCAGAATTTGGGAAATAATTATATTGTTACAAAATCCCTCTAACGCCGCAGCTGACTACGGTCACCCAATTCGACGAAGGGACCTCTACCTGAGCATGACGTCACACGCGCGTTGCCTCCCTAGGCGGCAACTGGAAAAGTATCGAAAAGAATTGCAACGCGATGGATATGGAATTTTTAGAAATTCTAGATGCATCGATCTTACTATAAAAGAGCGAGTTCCTTCGGCAGAGAGTAGTAGTAAGAGAGTGTTCGAAGTCTTAAGCAAGCGAGTATTCTAAGTGAATTATAATCAGTGCAGTAGTTGTGTATTAAGTGAATAAAATTTGCCTAAGTATTATTAGTGTTGTTGTTTTTAAAAACGAACCCCAAGTAAATATCGTATCGCCTTGTATTATTACCGCTCAAATTTGATTATTCTCTAAATAAAAAATACTTTAAATATTGTAAATTTGCATTATTATTACTTTCTCTGGTAAGAAAAGTTTCGTTTAGAATATAGCTTTAATTAAACTCCAGGCGAGACTAATATGTTATTGAGGTTTTTAAAATGGAAAAAATGGTAAAAAAACTGATTTTCAAAGTGGGCATTGTTTCCTATTTCTAGCTTACATTTTGTATTTACAATTGAGTTGACAATGTCGCACTTCGGTGATCGTTGCAACCTCACAATAAATATTGCTAGCCAGTCAGTACTGAACAAGTGTTCAAACCTTGGCATTATTATTTAACCAGTCTGATACAAAACAACAGGAGTTAGACGAAATAAGTTTGGGAACCTGTGCTTTGGAGGATGATCCCAATTGGCATGAATATATCACAGTGCAATAATAAGAATTAACCAAAAATTATATCAATTTTGTTGTATAAGAAATGTTGTTGATTCACAGTGTCAGAAATTTCTGTGTTGCCGAAATCCAGTCCCTACTACTGGCCTGCCTGTGCATAATGGGAGTTGCCTGTTACATTATTAAAAGCAATCTATCATTTCAGAAATGAACCCACCCAATCGAAATTTCGGAACATCATGAAAGGTTTTTCTCTAGACTTTTATTTTATAATATTCCTGAATTTTTAATAAAATTTCTATTTGTTTTTGTATTTTAATTATATGACGTGTATTTTTATTATTTATACATTCGCTTTAGATTTACTCTATTTGTTGTCACAATTTCTATATGAATGGTCTTATGAATGAATAAATAAATTTGAATTTAAACTGTGAGCGCATCCTGAGCTATATTCATTTTTAATTATTCAAAAACCTATTCGCTGAAATAATTTCATTGATGTCAGGCATGGTAAATATTGAAAAAATTACAAAATCATCTCCAATGAATGTTTCCAACAAACCGTGGATGGGAAGAAACAGGAAGGCATTGAGATGTCTGAAACAAATAAGGATAACGGATAAACCATTTTGGTTTTCCACTTCTCCATCAATGTTTACAGTTGATCATACCCGGAAGTTACTTTCGGATTCAAACTGAAGAAGAAGAAAGTACATTCAAAACTATTACTTTAGAATATGAACTTAACTATAGTGTGATAGAAAGTATGTTTGCCAAACTACTCAAAATTATTAAATAGATAGAAATTTATTTCATATTTTGTGATTGTTTTACCAGTGACATTTTGCGAGGAAAAAAATTCTCTCAGAAATTAAAATATTAAAAAATACATCATAAACATCCTAATCGGATACAAAATGAAAATAAAAAATATTCAAAACATACACAAAATAATATTGAAATATAACTTTCTAGTGGAGAAGTTGGATATATTCTCTTAGCCAATGAAAGGCGTAAAGAATGAGAAACTTTTTCACATATAGCTTAAAATTTTTCAAATCAGTTGAGTTTCAAATCTACAGGTAACAAGATGAGATGTTCTGGAAAAGTTGCAAACTGTCACATGAACAAATTACTGGTTGCTTTCTTGAAAACTGTACTTTCCAAATTCAAATAGACTACTGCACATATTGTCATTAGGTAGAATCAATGTGGATATTTTGATTATATAATTTAGATTAATTTCAAGACTGTCAACACCTCAGTTCGAAAATCATTAACAAATTCAGTTATTCTTTCTAAGAGCAATTTGAGAAACTTATAAGACTATAAGAATTTAGATTCATTATGGAATACTTGTTACGAGTTGTGTTGAGGCTGATCCCAGAAAAAGGTGGCCACTTAATTTCAATGTTGCAGAACTGGAAGCCAAGCAATAGTTGTCAACTATTGGTTTTCACATTTTTTCTAGAACCCTGGATTCTAGATTAGTTCCAGAAGCCTATTTTGAATATATAAGGAATAAATGAATATATAAGATAAGGAATATATAATTTAAAGACTCTTTTGGGTATAGAAATTGTCACAACAGAATAAATCTAGAATAGGAAACAATTGTGAACATTTTTGTATCACGAGGGTTTTTTTTGAAATATAAGAGTGTCAGATTGAAGAAATGTCCGTTGTCAAGTTAGTTGAGAAATGTTTTGATGTTTAACAGTTGTCTTCAATAAAGTAAGTAGTTAACCACCAACTGCATCACTTATTTACAAACCCCAAAAATCCTCATCAACACAAAAGAAATATTCCATTGAGTAAATTGAAAATCTTAATTACCTTTTTGATTGTCAAAATCATGAGTACTTTCGTGTGTGGAAAGGGTAATGTTACTTTTACAATTTATATGGATCTAGAGGAATAAAATATTCTATATTCTTATTCTATAAATAATTTATACTAAGCAGTTGTTGTTTTGCCAAACTTGATAGAGAGTAGGTTGAATGGTGGCAATTTTTGAAAACTATTGAACATAACCTACAAATCCAGTTTAGTTGTTTTGATTCCGTAAATATATGGTTTTCTTCGTTTAAAAAGATATTGAAGAGGAAACTGAGAAACATAATCTCAAACAAACTTTGGATGATTTTCTTGAAAAAACTTACATGTTTGAACTAAGTGCTATGTTTAGAATAAATCAACATATGGATGGTTTAGCACACAGATGTATTAAGTACAATTATGTGGTTAAACTGTGTTAAGTACGTCTCTGAGTATATAGTTGATGTATCTTTGTTGTGCCCAAATGTGGTAGTTGTTTACAAGGTCAAAGTCATATCTAAAATGCTTTTAAGAGGCGAGAAAATGTTGGAAATGGCTCTAACAGCAAATACAGAAGTGTCGACGTCTTTAGCAAGTACTGAAACACATTTTTCTACAACTATTTGAATATTGCGTTAATATAATATACGGAAGTTTTGAGTACTCAACAAGACACCTCGGTTTTTGATAATGACGAATTATCGAAAAACGACAATCCGTTTTATTTTGAATCAGGTTCAAGTGACCAAGTGAGACAACAATTGATTCAGATTCTGATAATCAATTCAACTCAGAAGTAGCAAAATACAAAGGTAACATATATTTGTTTCGAAATGGAGTATTATTATTCATGAAGTAACACCAATGAATAAGTTTCAATTGTCTTCATGCCACCTTGATTTATTTTGAGAATTCATAGAAATACTTAAAAAATTACGTGTGTTCTTCAACTGACATCTGTTTTTGAAAAGAACTCCTTGTGGGAAACATAAATCAAATTGAAGCATCTGAAACAATGCCACCAGAAGCAGCCATATGAAGAAAACGATCTAGAAAATCAAATCGAGCTTTATGGAAAAGATATACAAACAGAAGTGGCAGAAAAATATCAACAAAAGAATTGGGCGTAGTTGATTGTTCAAAGTGCAGGTTTGAAACGTATGTTATTTCAAAGAATATTTTTCAGAAAAATTCAACTTTCAGGTATAAATGCAGGTATTACTTTGTGTAGGGATTATTGGGGACTTGCGGATGACAAACAACAAAAAACATTATCAAAAGTCATTGACAGAAAATTAACTTTTTTGTAATAGGAAGGTACTGGCGCAGGAGCAAAGTAGCACATTCAGGGAATACTACGTAACATATTCGGGAGGTATGAAACAGCGAGTGTGTTTGAAGTTTTTGTGTACAACGTTAGCTTTAAGTCACAGGGTGGTTGAACTTTGCATGAATAAAACAAGCAAGTCAGGATTGTACACAAAACAGTTTATAATTTGATCCTAAAAAAAAATAGTTACTGTAAAAGCACACATTTATTCATTTCCTCGCGTTGAGTCTCACTATTGCAGAAAAGATACACAGACTCTATTTAGCACCCGAGTTGAATTTGTCCCGCATGTACTAAGATGACTATTGTAAAAAAATAAATATTACACCAGTATCATCTTTAGTATACCGCAATATTTTCAATTCATATGATGATCCATCGGTGTCATTCTTCATTCCTAAAAAAGATCAGTGCACTACATGTAATGCCTCCATCAGTGCACTACAGGTAATGCCTCCATTCTCCCACTGATAAAACTATTTTGCAAGACAAGAAGAAACTATGAGAATGAAGTCTTTGGATGAGCTGAAGACGAAACCTGAT
The DNA here is from genome assembly GCA_015342105.1 of Leptinotarsa texana. Taxonomy (NCBI): domain Eukaryota; kingdom Metazoa; phylum Arthropoda; class Insecta; order Coleoptera; family Chrysomelidae; genus Leptinotarsa; species Leptinotarsa texana. The sequence goes on from WOGN01011451.1 coordinate 5,094, forward strand.
AAAGGTATACTTGTAGATCAATAACTTTTGATCTTGAATCAGTTTTGAGTGTTCCATATTCGGGAGATAATAAAATTTATTACAAATATAAAGTCAATGTTTTCAATTCCACTATCATGGATGTAGCCAAAAATGATGGTTTTTGTTATTTATGGGATGATTGCAATGGAAAAAAGGGTAGTACTGAAGTGGCCAGTTGTCTTTTGAAGTTCATTTTTGATTCACCTGATAATGTATGTCACATATCATCTTTCAGTGATATGGGTGGAGGACAGAACCGTAATCAGTTCATAACTGCAGTAATGTTGTATGCTGTCAACAAAAAAGCACAATTTGGAAACAATTGATTTGAAATTATGAAAGCAGGTCATTCTTATTTAGAATGTGATTCTATGCAAGCAATGATTGAATGGAAGAGAAAACATGAAAGTGTATACTACATGAAAATGGTATCTGTTGATAGGAGCAAGGATTAAACCGTCACCATATAAAGCGACGACCATGACATAAACAATGTTGAAGTTAATACCCAAAAGGAGAAAGAACTTGCTGCATATTAAATGGATTCGAGCCTAGAAGAGCAAGCCAATGATTATTCTGTATAAGTACGATCTATCTGAACAATCCTTCTTAGATATCAACACACAAGAATTACCAAATGAAAATATTACTACAAGAATGAAGCAAAAACGACTTTGGATTGGTTATCTCTTAATTTGAAACAATTTGAATACCAAATGAAAATATTACTACAAGAATGAAGCAAAAATGACTTTGGATTGGTTATCTCTTAATTTGAAACAAATGTATACCTCCGAGCTGCCGGTACCGAAAGCTAAGGAAACCGATCTCTTAGAGCTCTTGAAATTGAAAGTAATTCCTGAAGATTATAGGAATTTTATAGAAAAAACTCTGAAGGCCAACCGAATAATGAATGCCGCCTCAGAATCTGACGTGTTGAAACATCTTAGTTTCTTTAAAAATGCCACCTTGGTTGTTTATTCCAGCGAGATTATTTTATTGAATTTGAATAGTAAAGTATTAGTAAGTCGTTACTTTCAAGTGATCACACAAATGAGATAAGTACCTGGGGTTAGTTTCCAAATGTGTTAAATGACTCAAATAATTATTTAATTGTTATTTTTATAATTACTTGCCACTGAATACCTGAAACAAAGTTGTTATTTGCTTTGTAACTTAATCAAAATAGCCGACTTCTGAACTTTCAGATATTTTCAATTATTGCTCTACTGATATGCAACTAATATAGGTTCTTGTATAGGCATAAAATAAAAAATAACCTCTTGTATTTTTTTCTGATATTCCTCAGCATCTTTGTTATATTTTTCTTGGAGCTTCAAAGTACGCTTTTCTTGAGCTATCAATCTTTCAGAAAGTAAATCCGGATCTATAAAACCAAAGTAAGATTATTCATTGGCAACACAATCAGTATCACCCACTTTTGTGATATTTTGCTGAATACTCTGCTTCATCTTTCTTTTCCTGATATTCATCAATGGCAGATTTCAATAATTTCTGGTACACGTAAATGAGAAGAACCAATGATAGTAGTATATACCACCCATAATCCTCAAAAATGCCCACAGCTAAAATAAAAATATTCATGTAAAGTGACCACAATATTACTCACACAAAACCTGATGAAATAATATTGGAAAAGTGGGAAGGATATTTAATATCGTCCTCCATTCTGATTAATATTGGGAAAACGTCACATCAAAATATTCAGAAGGAAACAAGATGATCGATCATAAATAAATTAAAAAGCACTAAGAAATATCACCAAAGATCAACTGACCAACTTGACACAGTTTACAACAGTTCACAATAGTTCTAATCTGTGCTGTATAACCTTTAACCAATGGCTATATACCATGGACCTGACAAATCAAATTCCAAAATTTCACGTGGAAATATGCAACACATAAAACATTTTGACGTTGAATCTGTCGTTCAGTGTGGGAGTGACGTAAATGCCAAGACATCTACTTCTTTATCTTTGTTTAGTTTTTGGAGGCAATATTCTCTCTTCAGTGGCCTATCCATATTTATTATTACATCACTACCATAGACGTAGTAACTGACTTACAGAGATATCGGTAACAAAATACAACGATTATGGACATAGAGGATTACTTACTTTTGCGATTCTGTTAGACACGTCACATGGTCTCGTGACGTACAGTGGTGACTCTGATTGTTTCAGTACTGCACTTTTAAATTAAAATAAACAAATTTCAAGTAAATCCCTTATTAAAATATTATTTTTATATAGGATTAAATACTTAATATAAATGGATTAATACTAAGTAAACATTTTTCTTTCGTGGATGATAGGACAAGCTATTTTGCCCTTTTCAAAAGTAGTAGGTTTCATCGTTTTTTTTTATTTTTTTCGTGAAAACTGTAACTCACCCAAAAATTTTGTTACGAACTTTGTTTTAGATAATAGTATTATCTAAAAAGTTTTCTCAAAACTGTTTCTTCCATCTTTTTATATATATTGTTGTTTATAGGTGTAACAACTTTTTTACATATACATGATACGGTTTTTATTTTTTATTAAGAATAATTTAACTCAAACTTCATTTCATAAATGATGAAATTGATAAATCTACAATTTAATATATTATAATACTACATTAGAGCAAAAGGAAACTACTTTATCCACTAAATATATCTGAAATATTTTTTTTTACATACATGTAGAAAAATACATTCAAACAACTAATGTATTACTTTATTTAATTTTGAATTTTTTCTATTATCAGAATTGTTTAAATTTTTTCTTTCAAATGACCTGTTTTCGTCGGCTTTTAAGTTATTATATTTCATTTTCATAATTGTTCTCAGTTTACAAAATTCAAAAATTATATTTAAAGGAAAATCTTCCCTTTTGGCAATTTTTAAAAGAGTTTTACCCTGACCCTTTTCTAAATCCATTTAAATGATGTTTTTCGAAAAGCTTGTTCCACTTTTCAATTTTTTTCTAATTATTAAGATTATTTAAGAGAAGGTATATTATAATTATGATCTTCTGCTATTATTTTATAAGTATAATCGCCCAAACAATTTTTATGCTTTTTAGCAAAATATCCAGCAATATATTCTAAACAGTCCTCTGTTATTTCTGGAATATTTTTATTTGAAATTAAAGTAATGTTAGTAAAAATATCAGAACTACTAGATAAAAATGAGCTACTGCAATCTGATCCTATTGTCTGCTCTAAAATCGTGTCTGCGTTAATTTGAATCTCCACCTTTTTCATGACTTTTGTAGTAATATATTCTTCTATTGTCGGTTCTTCAGTATTTACTACAGCCTGGAGGATGGTGGAATTTTTTCCCAGAATGATCATTCTGATTCGATAAATTGCTTCCAATGGACTAGGATATTCATTTGGACCACGGCATCTAATTTGAGAAAATCCATTTTTCAGAATGAGTTTATTCCCTCTTTTGCAGCGACGAATCCATTCATTTTGCAAAGTTGTGGAAACCATATCCTTAGCAATAGGAAAAGAGTGAAATATTAAATTAGTAACACCACTTTTCTTTAAAGTCAACTGATTGCTGTTGCAAGATGACACTGCACAAATATGACCAGGCATTTTAACTGAAAATTACAAGGTAATTTACGGTAAGACAATTATTGCTATTACTTACAAACATGTGAATATTTCCAATTTTTACCTTAATTTTAATTTAATTAAAAAAAAATCAAAAAACAAAAAAAAGTTTCACAATGGCAAAAAACAAACCTCAAAACAGAAGAAAATAAGAGAGTCTTATATGGCGTCTACTCGATACATCAGTTTAAAAAATGTCCAAAAGCACAAAAAAATACGAATTTCACTATAACAAACTCAAAGTTTCAGAAACCTAGTTGGTATTGTTAAATAAAAATTCAATCAAAATAAACAAAAACAATATAATAATGTCCGAAAATAATCCTCAAAAAATGTTAAAATAACAGACAGTCTCATGGCAGCTACTAAAAGTGTCACCAGTATTACGTCACACAAAGGCATAAATTTTAAGATCATCCATATAAAACAAATGGGTGACTTTGTGCTTCTGGTTTCCGGGGGAGCCACAGTTATACCTTTGAGTATTTCTGAACGCAACAGATAATGGCAATAGTGAGTTGCAGAAGAGAAAGGGACTGAAGGAATCGCCCTGAAATACACCCCTTCTGCTCATATGGCGGTGGGTACTTGGTAGTTTTTTCCACCAGTAAGTGTTCAACCCATCTGGGCCTGAAACAGCAAAGTTCTCGGAACCCACAAGGGCTCTTCGAACGTCATCCGGGGTTATCAAGTTGCACAGTTCATTGAGCTCAGGCTGTCGAAGCTCTCTGTTCAAAGCCTTAACTTAATGTGTGATGGATACGTCGTAGTTTATTGGCGGCGTGAAAGGCCTGTTAGCCGCTCTGTAATCCATCACACATTGGATACGAGAGGCGTGTTGTCTCGCCGACGTGATCTTAGCCTCCATCTTGCGTTCAATCTTCCGAATGGCAAGGCCGGGATTTCGTCTCTCCGATTCGGAAAGAGATTGAACGACGCTATACACAGCGGTGTTGATTTGCCAGATGTCAGTCTCTTCTGTTAGAACACTATGAACCTTCGTATCCAAACAAGCCAGTTCTTGTGGCTATTCTGTGGAGCGCCCTGCGTGTTCTGAACGATTCCAGTGGTGGCATGATAAGAGTCTCCTCTCCAGCAGTGTCACAGAATATCCTACAGAAGAAATGATTCGAAAAGTGAATTCATCCAAAGCCAAATCTATTTTTACATAAATATATAGGTCAACATTCTAGGATTATCCCGGTGTCGAAACCTGCTCACTCGCCAGATTCGATATTTCAAATTGAATATAACTTCAATCTCTTTATAAATAAAAGTA
>WOGN01011454.1:0-10020 GCA_015342105.1 Leptinotarsa texana
ATAAATGAAAACCCTCAATTTGAATAAGCAGCTACTTAGAAAAACTTGAACTTTCCACTACTAATGAAAATTCAATTGCAGATTTTTCCACAACCGACTACATCTAATCAATATCAACAGAATAATACAATTAGTGAATATAAAACTAATTATAATAATAGTATTTATTGATAGTTTTTTCCGTGATACCCATATTTACCTGGCAATGTAAACACATTTAATAGATGTAAATGATAGGTCTGCTGTTGAATAAAATTCATAATCGTTAATCAATTCATATTACGAAGTACGTAATGTTTTATAACGATGAAAACCGATTATTGCCTTGATCAATTCTGATTGATAGAAATGGGTATTATACTCGTATTTCCATATTTCTCGAAGCGATGAAATACTTGATGGATTTTTTATAGTTATTATGGATCGTTTATACTCATTTCCCAAGTCATTTCTCAGTTGAGTGTAAACATTTGTATGTTAAAACCGCTTCTAAGTCATTTGATGCATTGGGAAGGAGAGATTCTTATCATTTTTCAAGTTTTTACCAATATTTCAGTTTCTCACTTTAATAGAATAAGCATTTGAAGAAAGAAAAATTGAATAATAAAAAACTGAAACCTGTTTTATGATTTTTGAATTCTTTCCAATAATCATCTGTGTCTGTTAATTTCAGTTGATTTAGGAATTCGTGGTATTTGAACAATAATAATCTGTTTAAAAAAATCTCAGCTATCGCCCCTTCTCGAACGGCAACCCTCAAAAGTAGAAACTTGTTCAAGCCAAAGATTAATGAGGTCCAACATTTTAGGGCGCGATTAGCAGGACTGGATAATAAAATAAACAACTTTGTTTTCGCATAAAAAATCAAGGGCTTGACAAAATCAATGCAACCAGTGCAATCATCAAAAACAGAAGTTAATTTTACATCATATTACGAATCATTGGAAATTTCTGAAGGTCCTTGACGATTCAGAATATATTTGTATCTCCAAGAAGCGAATCTAGAACAGTGCATCACGATTCCCGTGATTTTTATGAAATGACCCTGCCAATGTTTCCTTTGAGACGACACAGGAAATCGCCCGAAATTCCACGTATCTAGGGCACGGGTATTTCTACAATGAATATTATTATTCGTTATGCAGCCATTTCTTTCTCTCACCGCATCAAAAGCAGCAATCACTATAAAGTCCAACCCAAACGACATAACCTCCTACGCATTGTATTTGCACAATGATTTTTCGGCACGGCCATTGAGCAGAACCATTGAAATTCGGCTTATTCTGGATCGTGACATCAGTGCTTTCGGAATGAATGGATTACCAAATATTCACTTATCTCTGTTTTTGTTTATTATTCTCATGCCATTCAATTATTTCACACGCATACCGTGGGTGACGCATGTTTGAACTGTTGAGGTCAGGGCAATCGAGAAATATACAAACAATTTCCCAAATTTGCTGATATGCATAATAATTTTTGTGGTGTCCTTGAAGTTGTTTAGTTGGGTTGGCCGCAAAATAACGGATAGATAGGAGGTTCGATTTCTTCCGAGATTATTATTTCATGAATCAATCTAAAACAGGCACTTTTCCCAAACACCAGAAGTGCAACACTCTTTTTGACGCGCGTTCCACCAACCAGGATTGAGGTAAAATGAACTTTTGTTTCATCTCCTGAAGATGCCACGTTGGTAGTGAAACGTGCGTCAAGATATATATTGTACTTCTAGTTTTTGGGAAATTATTTTGGATTTATTCTACGCCAGATGCTCCAATAACACCTTTTACATTCAATGACTGAATTGGAAAAATTAAAATGTCATCTCCTGCCTTCCTTCTTCCTTTCTCATTTGAATATTACTGGTGTTTTTTCCCAACACCAAATCGTTATTTATACACCTCGACACGTGTTTCGATCACCAAGTGATCATCTTCAAAGAGGAAGATTTAAACTGGGTTTAACTCATATTTATCTCCACCCTTTTATACAGGCATTGACAACCTTCTTGATTTTGAATTTATCTAATGAGTGTAAATTGTATGGTTTATCTTAACCAATTGAAACATCAAAAAAAAGTCAGCCCCTGAAAGAACTTTTAATTTTCAATAAATTCATTTATTATTACTATTATATTGAATGATCAACAAAGTTTCAAGTGGAGACGTAGAAAGTTGAGAAGCTTTTTTCCAAAAAGTAATTTGTGATTTTTTTTTCATTTAAAACGTCACTTTTAATTTGTTCAAATGTAGATCAGCAACAAAAACTGACCTGTTTTCGAATTTTTATTTAAATATTCCTTTTCAACTCGAATCTACAACTCACTTCATGAGCACATTACATTTATTGAAAATATTACTTTAATTTTTGATATTATCAGTATTTATATTTCAAATTTATTCAATAAAGGATATTCTAAGGATATATTCGTTGAAAATAACAATCTCTTGGAATAGAAAAACATGAAATGAAAACGAACTTTGAAAGATACACTTTTCATGTGAATCCTTGCAGAATGTGGTCCTTCATAGAAGCTCGAAATTGTATGAATAATATTATGTTTTCTTATATTTTCCCACTGGCTTCAACGTTTGTAGGGCATTACAATTTGGGGTTGGGCATTCTTGACATCATTTGTCACACTTTCTCATAGGACAGCTTTTTGTAATATGAGAAGGTGTTTGGTTAGCAAAAGCCGTGACATTATATTCGTCACGTAAGGAAGCAGAGAACAAATAAAGGGACCCGGATGTGTAAACAAATAATTACAAGGTTGTAAAAAAGTATCTCCTTTTGGTGACACCTATAAATAATGTTTTCGATGAATATTCAAAACTGTCATAACAGCTTTTTATGAAAAGTTTTATGATTAGAGTTTTTGATGTATCGCATGAAACATTCCATTTATGGTTGATGAAAATATCAAGTTAACAAACAGATGAACTTGACCGTATCATTCACAATGTCTGAAGTATGGTGGGATTAAAAAGGATCCGCTATTCAAAGTGCAGATTGAGCATTTTCGAAGATGTCAAGCTTGACTCGCTTTCGAACCGAAAAGAAATAAGAATATACTTTCCATATAGTAAAACGTCCATCAGGAAAACAGTTGAATCATCATTGCATTAACAATACGAAATTGCATAGTGCCAAAAATAATGCGAATGTCAAAGTATTCGCATTACATAACAATTATTATTAACTTGACACAGTGCAGTCGAGGTCAAAATCATAACACATGCATCCACGCTCAATTAGGTCTAGTTCTATATTTGCTGCTTCGTAACAATTCCTGTTTTGAAGTGTATGTTGACGGGGAAAATTCTTTATTGAATGAAGTTTTGTTAATTTTGAGATTGGCTTGTTTACTGTTATAAGGTTAATGTTTTCTAGAGACCTTGGTGAATTTAATCAGATTGTCTCGTTCTTGACATTCCTAAATATTAGAAATGAATTCGAAATATATTATTCAGAGCATTTTCATAACTTATCAAATATCACTTCGAACAAAATAATTCCATTACTCTTTTCTATTACTATAAAATAAATGATCAATGGAAGCTATGTGTGAAAATTTGTGTCTTCTACCACCACGCCAATCTTGGAAAAACATTTCCAGGAATAGTAAGAGAACCTCAACCTTGAAAGCTTGAAGTCTCCAAGCTTTGTTATTCTAAAATTTTTATTACTGACGCGCGCATGATGTTTATAAAAAAAGTAATGAATACAATAATAAAAATCTATAAGCTTGTAGAAATTTCAAGGTTCAATATAAACGCGACTAATTTCGGAAACAACTAAATTCCAAGAAAAACTATACGATTCACAATAATATTAAATTGGCAAAATCAAGTTACTTAAAAACTCCATACTAGAGCACATTTTCCTGGAGCTCTTATAAAATTATTTAAAACAGATTTTATTTTTATAGAGGTACTAAAAGTAGTAGGTATTTTTGAATATTCAACAAAATTCCAAACCACAAACTATGTCCAGAAGGTTCTAAAAAAACTGTCAGAAAAGTTAAAAAAAATTGATAATTTTTTTTGCAGAAATTATCAATATGAATAACGTAACATCCAATCAAGTTTCCAGGAGTTTGCATAAATATGTGTCATTCCATTCTATTTGAGGTATTCGAAAGATACATTTTAAACGCATTACACAACTTCCTTCAGCTCTGACGATCAGCTTTTAACGATCATAAAAACTAGTTAGTGATTATTAATGAGGTAGTATTCATATTTTTCGGCGACGAGTCTTGCAAGAATTTTATTTGTACTTGCCACAATTACAACTGGAGTCGCGGGGTTGCACAGTAGTGCAGATGCTACACCATTTCCAGTTGGACTGGACAAATTTAATTTGCTGTACTAAGTACTGTATCTTATCAGCTATTAATGAGATTATCTTTCATTTTTAGTGAACAATGCGATACCCAAGAAATGCCTTTCTTAAAAACATTTTTTTAGTGGTGCAAACTCAAAAATGTCTAAGTGAAGTATAAAGAAGAGAATTTATTTCAGAATTTCATTATTTAATCAAGCAGCAGCTAGAATTTATCGAAATATCACTGGAATGAAATAAAGACCACAAGCTAAAAAGATGAAAATATTCTATTGACAAAAGATCAATTTCGCAAGAAAAATAGTAGCATGTTATATGCATTTCTGGAATTTTTGATGATTTTGGGTATATTTGAAATTTTTTGGAGATAATATTCTGTCTGGTTTCATAGAATATCTGAAAATATGACGGTGGTAATAACTGAAATAAAAATTAGCATGTAGTGAACATTTACTCTTGTTCGTAAGATGAATTAGAATTTCTATAGAAAATTCATATACATTATTTTCAAGTACATGTGCCTAAAACCTAGTTAAACATATTTAAAAAAATATCAACTGATAAAGTAAAATTTATAACTGACTGATTTAACATTTTACACCGACAATTGATTTCAATGTTCTTTAGCTATCTTATTAGCGGACTCTAGTGAAAATAACTTCTACAAATAAAATTCACTCAGGAAATATAATTCATAAATGGCAGCTGGAGATCAAAAATTAAAAAACGGATCAAAATTAACTATCGAAAAAAAAAATATGAAATGTTTGTTCTGCAATTTATTAAATCAAAATAAAAATTTATTTCACCATCATCGATAATGTGGAAAATATATTATTTTTACCACTGAAATCAAAAAACAACATTTTCAGCAGCAATAAAAAGTTGAATTCGAACTATGTTTGTAAAAAAATAAGACGATCAAAAAAATTACTATTCCCAAAAAAACCCAAGTCTTCTCCACCTACAAGAGCGTGTGAATGATTAATAAAGTTGAATTGAAAAGCCTTATTCACAATTTCAGTTTTCTGTCCCATTTTTTCGAAGTAATTTTTCGTGATATATATTTTTTGAATCTACATAATTTTCTATTTCGTGTATTTTTCTGCAAGCACAATCTGCGAACAAAACAACGTTTCGGCCAAAAAGTTTCATCATCAGACCCATCGATCAATTGACGTGGATAACGGCAAATTTTTCAATGAATTCGCGAAAACTTGAATCGCATCTCATACTCACTTGTTCTTCTATCCAAAAGGAACCAAACTCAAGCGAATAAAAAGTAAATAAGCCGTCCGCAAATCTTTCGCAACCACTTGTCACGCAGCACGTGCTGTTCGCGTCGTGTAACAAAAAAGCCAGTAAGCCTCTACTCCACCACGAAATACAAACTGAACTGGACGGATTCGCGCTATCTTCACGCCATACGTTTTAAATAATCCCACCTAACCAATAATGTTCGCCGGAAACTCGTGCGGACGTCCGAGAGTACATTCGATGATGATGGAGGTGAGGATGACGGTAAGTCGGTCGGTTACCCGCAAATTTTAAGTTTTATCAAGTTTCATACGACCATTTTCGATTAATCAAATTTTTGGATTTGCCCGAAATAGTCTGAAAAAATATAAATGATACGAAAAATTGTTATCTCCTCCCAGTCTTGGTAATAGCCAGGAAAGTAGTTACTTACGATAGATATTCGGCAATGCTCCCCTCATGAATTACATGAGTACATGGAGATGAGAGTAACATATCTAATATAGTTGTCAATCGATATAGTCGTCATTCGAAGTACTTCAATATTTTGAGCCATCGCTATGGCTTTAGCAAGCAAAAATCTACATGTTGCATCTCCAGTATCCAAGACGTGATAAGATAGAAATAGCAGTACTATCTAGCAGTACTACGTCAGATCAATATCAATGAGAAATTAAATAGGCGTGTAAAAACTATTTTTCGGTTGAAGGCCTGCAGATTTTTACGACTGACGTTTCATCTACTACTGCGGTAGACATTATAAGGTGAGTGGTCCCAGTGCCATAGTTGTTGCTCGAGTTGTTGCTCATTGCTGGTATTTGACTTTGGTTTTCTATCATTATCAGTGGGTATGGCATGATTCTCCCTAATTGGATTACCTGACCTTGTTTATATACCTTCAAGGACAGGTAGCCAGATTTATTTAATGTTCGCTGCGTCCCTGTGTTTTTGAATTTCTATTGCCTCTCTATATAGCCTTGGTTAGTAATTTTCAGTTTTACCGAGTGCCTGTGAGAGCAAGTTTGACCACAGCAGACTTGTCAGCTTATCCAAATCGATAATTTCCTTTGTGTTCAGAGAGACGGGTACCTACACTTATTTTCGTGGTTCCAATGTAGACCGACCCGCAGCTTCAAGGAATCTGGTATGCCCCGGGTGTTGGTTAAGGTTCTCTAGGGTCCTTAGCCGACATTTGACTTTCTCTGATGGTTTTTATTCGCTTAAATATTGGTTTCACGTCGTGTTTCTCTAAGATTCTCCAAATCCGGTCTTCAACATTTCCAACATAGGGAAGGAAAGCTTTTCCCTTGACCAGCCTAGCTGGGTTCTGGCGTTTTCTCATCTGGGTCGTATGACCTGCTCGAATTCTCCTTCGCTGTACTTCCTTTTGAAGACATTTTTTGGGAGATTGAGTTCCTCTGGAAGACTACCAGGTACCCCTTAAGGGAGGTTCTCTTCAGTCCCACACATTTGGTATTGATAGAGTTTGAAAATTATTCAAAGGCATTATTCATCCAAAAGTTTCGAGTATTGTGGTGGTGACATTCTTTGAAATCAATTCCGAGAAAAATTTGAAAGTTCAATATGTACATCAAATTATACCTCTGAGAGCAGGTGTGTTACAGTTTTTATTTTCCAAAAGATAGAAAGATACAAGTGTCTACAGTACCTGAAAAAAATTCAAGATATATATTTATACTACTATTGAGGCAATGAAAACCTGGAAAGTACCAAAAGGAAATAACATGTAAGTCAAGATGTAAAGTCAAAGAAGGAAACTGATGACCACAAAAATAAGATTCATAACTATTATAGAAAATAATACTAAAGAAGATGAAATTCATAATATAGACATTTCAGTTGGTTTGGAAAGGAATTAAACACGAGAGGGTAATTAGATAACACAACCATAATACCTGCTTAACACAAAAATGGTTCACAGAGCATTAGAAGTGAAAAAGTATATATTTTGTTTGCCAATAATATTATTGTCTAAGACATGTAAGGACTTCAGAAACTTTTTTTTCTGTGAAGTATTGATTCTATCTCAAGAAATGCACATCATGTTACCGAATATTCAGTAGAATAGCTGCAGAAAAAATACAATAGATGAGATCGAAGATGACGAGAGATAAAATTTAAAAAAAAGTATGCCGTCAACACCCTTTTATCTCCATGTGCAGGTCATGAAGTTGGCGTCATATATGACGTCTACAAACGTAATCGAACCACTGACATGTTATCTTCACATTTTTTCGTTCTTCTCGCATTTCGACCTTTCCTCTTGAATCACTGTAAAATAGAGGAAACCGCACACGGTTAAGAATGAGTTTATTGTTCCGATAAGAGACAGTTCTATTCGGAAATATTAGCCATTCACATAATTAGCATCATGATTGATATTTACTGATAAGAAATACTCTAATGAGTTGACATATGATCATATGTTTGTATAGGCTTGTTTGATTGTCGAAAACTAGGTAAACATAGCTGAAGGATGGGAAATATTTGACTACGATGAAGATGTTGAAGTGTTTGTTATACAAGTGCGATATTTTTCTCCGATTTTTACTAGACAAACTCAAATCGTACAAAGCAACATATCACAGAAATTATTAAGTTGACTGAACATTTTCAGATACCCATAAATTCCTTCAATCCTCACATTTTTTTAAGTAATTGCTCTCTGAACCGGCGAATCTGAATCACTTAACCTCAATTATATGTCTTCAGCTGAACACCCAGGTTATTTCTTTCTGTCTGTTTCTTTAATATTCAACTATTAGCCTGTCACATATATTCCAATCAGAGGAAGTCGTATATCAAATGCCTTAAAGTGAAATATTTTCATCTTAATATCGACAATTGCTCACCATCTGGCTGTATATGCTTTCATTTAGGGATTTCCCCATGACAAGTCGCAAATCCAACGGTCCAAATGTATAAGCTCGAATGAAATTAGTAATGAAATTTGAAACTCTGGGTCGGATTGGCCCTCGACTGTTTGAGAATGTATGCCTATGTAATAAAAACTGGTCAAAAACTTCATTCGAAGATTCAGAAAGAGTTCTAACGAACATAAAAATTATTTATGTTCCACACATCTATTAATACCTGCGGTGATAGCTGTCAATCAGGAAAGTTTCGAAAGTCCTGACAAAATTTTCAATAAGTAGAACATGCAAAACAAAATTTGGTGCCAAAGAGATTAATATATTTGGGAAAGATTTTCTAAATTCAGCTAGATCTGCATGCCAAATCCTTCCAAAAGACCAGTTTTTTAATTTACTTATGATTTAACACGCATGAGTATGACAATTTAAGTGAATAATAATTTGAAACATCTGTCATCGTGAGTATGGAACAAAGTTTTATGTACAAAAAAAATGAATGAGTAACACAAAAATATATGCAGGTACTAATGCAAACGTACATATTCATTATGTAAATATACATGAATTCCAAGAAAAATTAAGAACTAACTTTCTGTCACTCAGTTGGAGGATCATGCTGTGAACAGTTTACGTGACAAAGAAAGTTGCCAGTAAATATTTTTTTACAAGCCTTCAAAAATCTGATACATCGTTCTTTTTTTTCTTTTCTAAATATTAAGGAAATTTACTGGAAAATGTTTTTTCCGATAACTAGCTTCTTGCGAACGACAACAAATAATAATTTAAGTTAAAAAAGCGAACTAAGTTTTTATAGACACGACAGTTAAATTCATCGGAAAAGACGAAATTGCTTCTTGGAGGCGAGATTATTTACAAAAAAATGAGAGATTTGTTCCATGAATGTACGAAATTATACCATAGTAAGTAGAAAAATATGACTCGTACGCCACTGCTCCAGTATCTAGGCAGCAACCGAAAGTTACATGAGAAGAAAACAATGCCTTTAATTTTATCTTGCAAATAGACTACGTCAGCTCCAATAAAAGTCGTGTAAATGCGTACTCGGAATCGTATATTGAGTCACGTACCTTACCTACCTTAAGTATATTTGCATTTAATGATGTTTGTTAAACTGCATGTTCACTTTAGGATGATGATAGAACGTATGACTTCTGTAGGAGCTAAGCATGATTCAACTGCACAAATTAAATCAACGCAAACATGGAAATGGATTAATTTGAGAACGTAAAAAAACAAAATTCCATTTTCACAAATGATAATTATGCAAATGACGAAGAATATTCTGCACTGCCAATTAGGTTATTCGCGTTTTCTCTAGAATTTCCAGTTCTGGAAGTATCTTGTTCTGCACTAATAAGGAAGTGTTTCCTTCCATTAATAAACATTCCGATCACTTGTCTGTTTTGAGACGATGACAATGCGTCTTATGTAAACACCAATTACACAACACAACAAAGTTTTTGTTTCGGGGTTGAAATTAGATGATTTTAATGTATTTTCA
>WOGN01011455.1:0-10020 GCA_015342105.1 Leptinotarsa texana
AGTTTCTTTTATGAATGGAACGTTCAGTTTTTTCCCACGAGTTTTTACGTTATGTCGATAAACTTCGCCATCTTCAGGATAGCTGACCGGATTTTCGCGAGTGAGATTTTGTTTTTCTATTGTCTTTTCTTTTTGTTGTTGGGAAGTCTCGTGAATGCAATTGAAAATCAATTGAGTTTTGTCTTTGTGTTCCTGAATATAATTATTTAGAATTTCGTGGTTTATATCTATATCAAATGGATCTTTTGTATCGATATGTCCACTCACAATATCTATTGGTTTTTGTTTTGTCAAGGAATGTATGGAGTGGTTATATCCAAAAATAGCATAAGGCATTAGGCTCGTTACTTCAGAACGGGGATTTTCAATTTTCAAAACCCTCAAATGCTCAAGCAAGGTTGAGTGAAGGCGCTCTACGGGGGCGTTACTAGTTGAGTTTTTTGGGGTGATGAAATGAATGTCAATTTTGTGAAGTTTTGTGAAGTCAGTCAAAGTAGAGTTTTTGAATTCTGTTCCACTATCGGCTATGATTTTTAGTGGTAGTCCGTGGAACGACATGAATGTGATGAGACTTTCGACAACAGAGGAAGCGTTTGCGGATGTAAGAGGAAAAGCTTGTGCATATTTAGAAAAAGTATCTATTATCGTAAGGAATTTTTGACCGTTGGCTTGAAAAACATCGATATGAACGATTTCAAATGGTTTTTTGGGTGTTGGTGTTATTTGAAAATTAATTTTTGGTGGGTTTCTATCATATTTGGATATTTGACATACTTCGCATTTGTTGATATAATTCCTGACATGATTAGCAAGGTTGGGCCAATAGTACTTTTTCTTAATTTGTTGTATGGTTTCTTGAATTCCGCGATGGTTTGTTTTTGTTTCATGATTATAGACTAATAGTTCTTTCTGTCTGTCATCGTTTGTTATATTTTCAAGTTTCAAATTGCATTTAATTAATTTGAATGTGTGGTTTTTGAAAGTTTGCGTCATTAGAGTGCAAAGATTTTCGTACATTTTGTTCGATTCGTCATCATTGAAATAAAATGCATAAGTTTTTCTAGGCTGACCAAAATCACTGAAAAATGTTATGATTGGAGAAAGGTCATTGTTTACTATGTATATGTTCCATATTTTTTTTATGTTTGGTTCCCATAGCGTTTTTCTGGTTGTTTTTCTTGGCAAGGTTGATTTTGATATGTGGATTTGATTTTGAAAGACATTGATAGGTGATTCACTTGGGTTGATTTCTTGTACGGGATTTTCAGCATTTGTATGTACCGTTACATAATTTTCTTCGGGTTCATCAGGTTCTTTGGGATTTGAAATCAATTTTTGAATCTAATTTTCTTGTACTGAGTTCGATATGTCGGTTTCGGCTTCGTTCGGGGTTTTGTCAAGGTTGTTAGATAATGAGATGTTGTCTTGTTCTGGGTGTTTCTGTGTAATGTTGAATTTTTTCATATATTGTAAAAACGGAAGGGTTTCTTCAATATCTTCTAGATTTGTCCTCGCTCTGCATGGCTGTGGTTCTGATTCATTGGCGTGGATTTCAATTCTTGAGAGGGCGTCTGCATTGGTGTTTTTTTCCTTTTTTATACATAATTCAATAGTCAAACTCTTCTAATTTCAATTTCTAACGGACGAGTCTTGAATTTGGTTCTTTTAAAGACATCAGCCATTGAAGTGGTTTGTGGTCAGTGAAAATAAAAAATTTTCTACCAAAAATGTAGGGCCGGAAATACTTTGTGGCCCATACAATAGCCAAAAGTTTTTTCTCTATTGTGCTATAGTTATGCTCTGCGTCGTTCAGTGTTCTAAATGCATATGCAACGGGACGGTCAGAACCAATAGGGCCCTGTGATAAAACAGCACCAATTGCCGAATTTGAGGCATCTGTAGTAATGTTAAAAGGCTTGTCAAAGTCTGGGTACTGTAATATGGGGTCATTTTTCAAAAGAGTTTTGCAATGGTTGAAAACTTTGATGAAATTTCCATCATGCTTGATTGTGGCACCTTTTGTCAGACAAAGTGTAAATGGTCTTGTAATTTTGGCAAAGTCCTTAATAAATTTACGGTAGTATCCCAAAAGTCCAAGAAATGATTTTATTTGTTTCGTAGTTGTTGGGATGGGATATTGCATAATAGCTTTGATTTTATCCGGATTTGGTTTAACACCTTCTGATGTTACAATGTGCCTGAGAAAAGAAACTTCTTTCTTGAGAAATTCTGATTTGTCAACTTGAATTTTCAAGTTTGCTTCGCGTAGCCTCTGGAAAACTTTTTTCAGGTTGATTATATGTTCTTGTAAGGATGTTGAGTATACAATAATATCATCCATGTACACTAAACATATATCATTCTGGAGACCTTTCAAAACGTCGTCCATCACCCTACTAAGGGTTGCTGGGGCGTTTCGCAACCCGAACGGTACCCTCAGGTACTCGTAATGGCCATTCTCGACATTGAAGGCTGTTTTTTGAATATCTTCCGGGGCCATCTCTATTTGATGGAAACCACTTGCCAAATCTAATGTAGAGAAATACCGGCACCTGCCCAGTTTATCCAATACATCGCTTATATTTGGCAGCGGATACCGGTCTTCAATGGTTTTCTCATTGACTTTCCGGTAGTCCACCACAATCCTCCATTTCTTTTTCCCACTGGCGTCCGGTTTTTTGGGTACTACCCAAATAGGTGAAGACCAGGGCGAATTACTAGGTCGGATAATGTTTTGATCTAGCATTGAATTTATCTGTTTTGCAACTTCTGCCTTATGGATAAAGGGATATCTGTAAGATTTAGTGTATACAGAAAGCTCATCTTTCGTTTTTATTTGATGTTTCACTATATTTGTGAAAGTAAGCTTTTCTCCTTCACGGTGAAAAATATCTGAATATTTTTGGCATAATTTGACAATGTGCAGTTTTTCCTCATTATTCATATGCTCAGTTCGAATGAGATGTCGGATGTCATGTTCGTCTGTTTGTAAGGGGTCAATATCTGCATGGTAAAGTTCATAGTTTTGAACAGGTAATGAATATGTATTAAGTGGCTCAAACAATTCAATTTCACAATTTTGATCGTTCGGATTTTGTAGCTTTACCATAGCGTATCCATTATTGGCTCTAGTTAGTGTTTCTCTGATGAAACATCCATTGATTTTTGTAGGGGTACGATTATATCACCTGATAATTGATATACAGGGATTTTTATTTTGGTCCCTGTGTTTGATTCCAGTTCGACAAAAAATAATAGCTTTTTCTGGGTCTCATAGTACTGAATGTAGAGTTGAGAATTTGGAGTATATAAAATTGAATTTGAGAAATCGATTTTGACATTCATTTCTTTAAGTACATCTAACCCGATCAATCCATCAACATATTGATGAAATTTAAATAAATGAAACTTGAAATTTTGCTCTGAGTTGAACTCTTCGAAAGATGGAATGCTAGCACAATAATCACGCTGTGATTGTTGAAAAACTGATGTAACTACGAAGGGTTCTATAAAAATAATTTCAGAGTAATACATTTTTGCAATTTCGGGATTCAGGAAAGATTTGGTTGCTCCCGTATCTATCAAAAATTTCATGGGTGGATTTTCGATTTGAATGTAAGGTAATTCTTTTTTGTCATATATGGTATTGAGGTCGATTATGTTTCGTTTGGTCCCGTTTCGTGAAAATTTGGATCGTCAGTCTCGTCAAAATAGGAGAATTGTTCAGTTTCGTCAACGTATTGTTCGTTTGAAAACTCTCCCTGTGGAAAATCACATGTTTCATAGTCTTTATCGTATTCAATATTATGAAGTTCTTCGAAGACGAAGTTACGTCTCTGATTTGGATTATTCCGGAAGTGATTTCGAATGGGTTGTTGAAAGGAAGGTCTATTTTTCGAGAAATTCTGGGTACTGACAATGCTCATCGGGGTTGGTTGGGAAGTGGATGGCCCATTGTTGGGTTTCCAAACATTTCGCGGTGCTCCGAATACTTGGCTGTTGATGAAGTATTTTTTTGGGGCACATTTTGACGGGGTTGTATTTGAATTGGTCCTCTAGGAAATTGAGGTTGGTTAGAAAAATTTTGATTCTGTTGCAGTTGTCGAGGAATATTTTGTTGCATTTGGGGTCTGTTCGGCTGAAAATTCTGAGACTGTTGAACAAAATTGAAATTTTGGGGATTTGATATGGTTGGTGACTTTTGAGGGGTGAAATTATTGAATTGAGATTTTTGTAAATACCGAATGTTGTTATCTTCGATGATATATTGTTGTGCTTCAGCTAAATTATTCGGTCTCATTGATCTGATCATTGAACTTTGGGGTTCTCTCAAACCAACAAATAATGTATGCAATGCATGTGAATCATAGAGTAATTTTTTGCTTATTTTCACTTGCTCGTATACCTCGTGTGAATTAACATAGTTATGGAGAAGATTGAGCATAGAAACAACTCTTGAAAAAAAATTTTGTGAATTTTCATTTGGATTTTGTCTCAAGGAGCCTAAATCTGATAATAAACTACTTTCATTTCTCTGATCGCCAAAGTGAGTGATCAATAAATTTTTAATGGTTTTTCAATCGTTACTACCGCTAATAGAAAACATTTCTTCTGCCGGTCCAGTCATTTTGGAAAAATACTGTTGAGTAAAAGTTTATTTTGTGCACAATTATTTGCTGGAGTGGCGTCCCAATAGGTGTTCAATATATTGGTACATGTTGAAATAAATCGATAAAGTCTGCAAGGGTTACCATCAAACTCTGGTATGATTTGCAAAAATTTCAAATCAAAAACTGGTGTTACTGCCATGATAGAATAGACTATATTTCCTAATTGTCTAGTTTGATTATTATTTATACTAAGAGCTTCTAGTGATTGACTTAAATCTAACTCAATTTCTGCACTGATATCACCTAATGATTCAGAAAAAATTGAGGAGCTTGACATATAGGATCACAAAAGTGAACAAAGAGTAACTCACGAAAAATTCCTTTCCATTGTCTGGTGCTGAAGATTTCGGGTACTGGGATCCGCCTCTGGAACCGTAGTTGATCTGATGATGGTACTTTCAGCTTCAGAGTTTTTTCGTTGCCGAAACGACTTATCCGGTTCTTCTCGATGAAGAGTTGAAACTCAAGGATATCTAAATCGATAGATGCCTTCGAGAACCACGACTGCGCCAATTACGTACTTTAAAGACGATATATTTTTATTTGGACAAGTTGTTCGTACAAAAGTTACATCAAGACTGAATTTTTAATAATGTAATATAAATGGTGAGAAATTATAATGTTGGCTTTTTCTGGAATGCCGGCTATTTGATACTGCAGCGTCGGCGCTCCTTGGCCGGGTCGTAGACCTAGTCGGCTGGTTGAACGTACTCATTCGTTACGTAACTCCTGCGATGGTCAGCAGAAAATTCGTGAATATTATTCCATGGGCCGCCATAAGGACATTGATGCCATCTATTTGTGTCAAACGTATTCCAAGATACCCAAACAACTTATACATGACAATTGCAATATGATTGTATTGTTCAAGCAAGACGGAATGTATTTGAAACATGTATTCGATGAACACGTCTCCCCCGACATGGCTTTTGATGGATTCAAGAGAATGTGTGCCGAATGTTGGCGTGAAAAGTATGGAACTTTTATCATTGTCAAAGAATGTGATTTGAATAAGGTACGATATCGAAAAGGCTTCGACAAGTACATGAGTATGTGTGAATAGAGATGGAAACGTTATTCGTCAATATGAAACCACTCAGTGGAGAAGTCGATGTTGTGCGCAAGAACAAAATTATTGAAATTTCAAAAAGTAAAAGAAAAAAGTATTCAGCTCTGAAATTAAGAAAGTTTTTTCAACCATTATCGAAGCCGCTGAATGATATAGCTGAAATCTCTAGAGCATCGGTAGGCCATTTGAGACATGTCAAAAAGGAGGAGAAGAAGGAAATGAAGACGAAACCATTTGATCAATCTCGAGAATTTGAAAAAATACAATTTTTACCACTCGAAGATGTTGCAGAGACGACAGGAAAGGATGATGAAGTATTCCACGAGTCGCCATCACCGCCTCCACCACCACCATCAATGGAAAATATTTCAGTGGAGAGTATGATGATAAAATATCTGGAGCAATATCTGTCCATATTGCACAAATATGTCATGAAATACTGGGCTAAAGACGATTCAATCGATAAAATATACGAACCAGTTCATGAAGAGTCCATATGATGACCCATATGATTTACATTTCTGATTCTTTTTACGAAAAATAATGCAAAATTGACACAAAAATCGCATTAAAATATGTCAAAAATTTGATGCGATAAAATGTTTATATTCGTTACAAAAAAACGTATCGAAATTTCAAGAAAAAATCAATACGTTGGAACGAACATATGTTTCGAAAAAACGCATATTATTAGAATATTATCGGTGTGTGTCACATTTCCGTCATGACTATCGACAAGTTTGGACGCAGCTCCAATAGAAAGCCGAATTATTCTGCATCATCATCAGTTGGCACTGGTGGAGGTTTGCTACACACATCTGATGGCAACCTCGATTTCAATAATTTGAAATTGTGTAATGTGAAAAGACCTACGAACGCATCAGATGCAGTCAACAAAGAGTACATGGATTGAGTTGAGAAAAACCTCACTACTTCCATGAGAAGAAATATGACTAACTTCGATGGAAAAATGATTGAGTTCACGATGAAAGTACGCAATGATATGTAAAATTTGAAAAATGATGTAAACGTACTAATCAAGAATGAGGTTAATAAGTTAGATATGAAATTTGATAAAAAACATTCAAACAGTTACCACCGAAATCTCTCAAAGGACTCGACATGCTACGGGACAGCTCCAAAAATTGCATGAAAAATTCTAACTCCAATATGAAATCGATATCAAACATATCGACAAAGATTTGTCGAAAGGATTGAAAAATCTTACCGATTTGGTTCAAGAAAAGAATGCCAAAACTTTGCAATATATGGAGCAAACTGATATTTTGATCAAGAAAATAGATGAAGAGTTGAAAAAATTTCGATCTAACGTCGAATCGCAAATATCTACGTTAGGTGTGACTATTAAAAATTTAGAACTCGTAATCAACAAAAAATCTTCAGAATTTTCCTCCAATGTGATAAATTGAATGTTTTCACAACAATATGCACAGTTATGGCTTCCAAAGACAAGATTCGACTTATCCGTGAACTGCATCAACCAGTTAGAAAAAAATTTTTTCGACGTCGTACCATCATCAAAGGACTGGATGATCTGTGGCAGATGGACTTGGCTGAGATGAGATCTTACGCTCACCAAAATCGAAATTTCAAACTCATTCTCGTCGTCATCGATTGTTTTTCGAAATTCGTGTGGACACGAACGTTGAAATCGAAAACGGGAGAAGAAATCACCTAACATTTTCAGATATTTTGGAACATACGAAACATCGCCCAAAAAATCTACAAACCTATCAAGGGATAGAATTTCACAACATTTCGTTTCACACTTTGATGAAAAAATATGGAATAATTCACTACAATACGTACAGTATCACGGAGGCTTCTATGTCTGAACGTACCATTAGGACGTTGAAAAAAAAAACTATTCGAATACTTCAGTTTGAACGGCACCTACAAATGGTTGAATGTCTTGCCTGAAATAACGAAATCCTACAATGATACGCGACATTCGAAGACGGGCATAAAACCATCAAAATCAACAAAGCCAACGAAAACAAATCATCAAATCGACATACATCCACCTGAAAATAAGTGAACCGAGAAAATTCAATGTCGGCGATGTTGTACGAATCAGTAAGGCAGAACATGTTTTCGGAATAGGTTACACACCCAATTGTACTACGGAATTATTCAAAATTATCAAAGTCAATATTACCAACTCCGTCAACTTTATGCTAGAAGATATGCAGGGTGCACCTATCAAGGGTGCGTTCTATGGAAAAGAATTGCAAAAAGTTGCAAATCCATGCCTCTGTTTTCGTACCTGTATTGTTATGTGCCGAGTTTTGCTTCTGGGATTGAGCAGTCTGATGCAGCAGTCTGGCAAGAGAGGCAGCTCAGGTAATAAGACCAAAACAGGTAGTCGGGCAAACACAAGTAGTGACTACCTGATTTGCGTTCACTCAAATAATTATTGAAACAATCATCTGAAACCACATTTCTATTTATAGAGTCTTATCACATGACAAAATCCAGTTACGGAGAACCTCAATTGGTTATCACAGAAAGAAACTTCCTCTGGAAAAAAAACATCAATTCATATCTCAAACTACATTTCCGTTAACTTTTCTTATAACAGGAAACAACTTCCTGTCCTGAAAGCCATAAAATCCTACATTCGATTTCACACCCATTTTGATAAATCCTATCAGAAACACAATTTCCTTATGAAAACTTGTTATCAAAACCGCTATGATCGAAATAAAATTTCTGTTCGGTCATTACCACAACGTCTCATTTCATTTATCAACCATGAAATTCCCCCATACACGCTTGTATCTACTATTCAAAACATGTGCTTCACGTTCACACACAATTGCCAGTTTTTAGAGTCGACAACAGTTAGTGTTTTAAAGCCGCAACAATGAGTGATGAAAAAAATGTTAAATTTTGTATTGATGATGAAACTGCGGAATATATTTAAAGAAATATAAAAATTTTAATTTGTTCAGTTATTACTCAAACATGTTGATGTCATGTTATATAATTCTCTCTGCTGTTTTTCAAAATATTCTGTATATCAATCAACCCTAGAATGTGAGTTGAGTATTTGTTACATTCGATAATGATGGACATAGAAATGTATCTTGGCCCTCAATTTGGGAGATAATTATTTCATCTACAGTCAATGATGGTCATTTGCCAGTTTCGGGTGTTGAAATACCAAAAACCTCAGAATTTTGAAAATTAAGACTCATTTTTGATGACAGAACATTTGGTGATTCACATTGTATCAAAATAAGATCAATTCCTACTGCAGAGTCATCACCTCTTGCCGTTCCAAATTTTGTCTCAAATATCTACATAAGTTGAAACCGCTGATTCCACAATGAAAACGGCCATTATACAAGAAGAACATAACAAAATTCATTATATGTTTGTTTGAAGGTGTGCCTACCATGAATCGAGGAGAAAATATTTGGAATATTTGGCAGTTGATCGAATGCGTTTCAGGAGGCGTATTAAAGAATCTGCAAAACTTATTATTTCTTTTTTAAGTGAAATACATCAAAAAATATTTATGAATCAAGATTTTTGAATAAATATCTGTAATGTGTTTAATATTTTTCATTTCAAATTTTGTTCGAGGACCAAACTTTTCCTTCTATTACGTTGTCAGCCATATTTTTCCCTTCAACGTCCGTGGTCTTGTTTTTTTCTCACGTTGCACATCCTATATATCACGATGGTAGTCATGTTTTTTTCTTTCATGGTGGACACCATGTTTTTTTCTTCAACGCTGCACGCTGTATACTTTGATATCAGCAATGTTTTTTTCTTTAACGCTGTACACACAGTGTATTTCATATCTTCCTCCTTCTATTACGTTAGCAGCTACGGTTTTTTTCTTCAACGGCCAAGGCCTTGTTTTTTTCTCTCACGCTGCACTAAATACTCACCGCCATGTTTTTTCGCTTAACCGCCAAGTTTTTTTTCTTTAACGCCGTACACACTCTATATTTGATGTGTTTTGAAACAACACTTTGTATACCCAATTATTTATTATTTTTCTTATGCCTCAATTGAGGTGTAAATCAAGGTCCAAATCGAGGGCTCAAATCAAGGGCCCAAATCGAGGTCCAAATCAAGGGACCAAATCAAGCACCAAATCGAGGTCCAAATCGAGGTCCAAATCGAGGGCCCAAATCGAGGTCCAAATCAAGGACCCACCTCCAAATCAAGGACCCATACTGAAAACCTGCACCCCAACCAAACACCTGTCACAGCATCCCTGTCATTTGTCATTCTTTTCCACAC